>JABUQX010062915.1:0-5000 GCA_015478945.1 Trachelipus rathkii | reverse complement strand
GAGAAAAATGAGAATGTAGGAAGTGATTTGATTTTTGTAAGGAGAGAGGTCATAAGAGTATTCATAAGCAATATTACTAGAGTTAATGCAGTTAGAGAAATGCGTATTTCGAAAGTGAAAAGCTATGATTGTTTTTTTTTTTTGGTGAAGAAGAGTTTCGAAGTATGTGGCTTGGATGCTTTAAATCGTGGCTAGGTTTAGGAATGGATATCGGCATCCTAATGTTTTTCATGTAAAATTAAGTTAGTGGGGGTCTGGGTGGGGAGGAAGGTTGATAAGGCGAAGAAGTTGGTAGAACTTAAGAGCTGAAAAAGTTAAGTGAACAAGGTATAAGGATACTTATTTTAAGAGCTTGCAAATAAATCAGTTGAAAGTGAACAAGCTGAAACTAAGCAGAATCTGGAGCAAATCTTGGAAGGAAGCGATTGTTACTAGTGCAAAACGAAGTGTATTGTTTATGTTAATAGTGAGTGTGGAGTGAATAGGTAATGCAGCGGTTAAAATTTAAAAAGAAGCGTGGTTGAATGATTGGAAATTATATAAGGAGGAAAAAAGAATACTAAAAGATGCCATACCGTAGGAGAAAAAAAAGACAGTAAAGAGCTGTTTTGAAACGGAGATGAATGAGACCTTACAAGGGAATAGGAAGCACAAAAGGAAGGAGGCGCAAAAGGTTAAGAATTGAGAATAAGGGTAAGTCTGCTCTAAAATTAATTATTAAGGAAATTTTGAATCCACTGTTCATTCGTCTCCCAGCCTGTCGTTCCCAGCACACTCACCATTATACATCCGCCTAACCATTCACTCTGAAGACTGTCCACACTCGCAACTATACCTTTACTCTTATCAACGATTTACCATTTCAAACCCGCCTCCCTTTTACCTACCCTGCCAAATCTATCTACCAATCATTTCAAACTCTTTTCCTGCATTCGCCACACAAAACCAAATCATTATATATATTATATTATACTATATATATATATATATATATATATATATATTTATATATATATATATATATACTAATATATATATATATATATATATATATATATAATATATATATTATATATATATATATATATATATTATATATATATATACTTATTATAATATATATATATATATATATATTATATAAATATAATACTATATATATATATATATATATATATAATATATATATATATATATATTCCTATACTTAATATATATATATATAATATATATATATATATATATTATATATATATATATTTATATATATATATATTATTATATATATATATAATATATTACTATATATATATATATATATTTATAAAAAAAGCCCACAGGAAATAAAACAAAATAAAAATTACAAAAATCACGAACTATATTTTCAAGAGCGACTTACCGCCTCTCCTCATTTCAGGCTCGTAAATAAAACTTCTATTAAAAATTAAGGATCAATTATTTGTTAATCAGCTTGGTTGTCTAATGATGTTATTTAAATATTTCCATAAAAATAAGGACATTTTGGTAAAATTCTTAAAGGAACTAAAATTGGTAAAATCATCATGAACGCATTTGCATTTAAAACATTAAAATTATTTACAATTCTTGATTTAAAAAATTCTGATAATTGTCTTTTGTAAGTGTCTAATATCACGGGAGATATCAGTTCTATATCTGCAACATCGATCCTGTGTTCCTTCCCTTCTCTATGCTTTTGCAGGGATGAATTAGGTCAAACTTTTAGAGAGTTATGAATGTGGTATTTTCTTCTTTTCAAATCCAAAGTTTTTCTCCAATATATAAAGAACCTCAATCTCTTTGCCTGGGGTTCTTTATAGACACTAACATTTTTAATTTCTGAATCATCATATTTTAAATTCTTGTAGGAATTTTTTTTAAGTAGTGTGGCGGACACCTGAAACAAGCATAAAATCTTTAAGTATGTATCTTTTAAAATTGATCAGTTGAAAGGCCACTATTATCTTTATTTTTTAAAAGATTACATACCTATACACACATTTTTACTCTCTAACAAATTTCGACCGTAACTGATCCCTGCAAACAGCATAGAGAAGAGAAGGAACCATCGGATTGATATTACAAATATAGAAGCTGATATCCCCCGTCACAGGACGCTCACCAAAAACAATGATTAGAATCTTTTTCTAACTAAGAATGCAAATAATCTTAATGTTTTAAATCTTATTCTTGGGTGAATTTACCAATTTTATTTTTTTTAAATTTTCAAAAATCTCTATTTTATGAAATTCTAAATAACATCACTTAAACAACCAACTATTTTAACATACTATTTTGTTCCTTAATTTTATGAAGTTTTATTTACGCAGCGCTGAATGCGGATGCGGTATGTCATCTCGAAAGTAGTTAGTCGTGGTTTTTGTAATTTTTCTTTTGGTTTTTTTTTATGTGGGGATTATAATAATACTATATTCAAACGTTTATTGTGTTTTCCCTTCTTATATATATATATACTATATATATATATATAGAATATTATATATAATACTATATATATATATATATATAATATATATATATATATATATATATTATATATATAATATATATTTATATAGATATATAATATATATATCATCTATATATATATATTATATATAATATATATATATATATATATACTAATATATTATATATATATATATACTATATATATATATATATATATATATATTATAGCTATATATATATATATATATATATATATATATATATATATATATATATAAAAATTATATCTTATATATATATATATATATATAATAAAATTAATATATATAACTATATAATATATGTATATTTATATATATATATATATTTATTTTAATATTTATATATATTATATAATATATATATATATATATATTGAATCGTATTTCCGTAGTTAATTTTAGCAAATTCCAAAGATTAAGAATAAATGTTCAACAGAATAAATATAAAACCGAATGATGTAAATAGAAAGAAAAATAAATAAATAAAATTTAGAATTTATGCCTTATTTGCTTCCGTGTGAAAAGAGAAAAAATAAAATAAAAAGAAGAACAAGTTCCTTGATAATACTAAGGTGTTATCATAATACGCCATACTAAATATAAGGTTTTATTTATAAAATTTAAATGTTTCAAGCTGTGTTAATTTATATTCATTCTTCCTTTTTAAATATCTTTGCTTACGAAGGCAATAAAATAACTGAAAAATTGTTTTGGAAAGAAACAATAAGGTATCAAATTCTTAATTTACTTTTTTATTTATACCTGATTCAGCTTTAAAAGATAAAACAACAATAGAGCTAAAAGTTATGTATATACTGTAATATATATATATATATATAATATATATATATAAAATATATATATATATATATATATATATATATATATATATATATATATATATATATAATATATGTATATATATATAAAATATAATATAATATTTATATAATATATATATATATATATATATATTATATATATAATATATATATCTATATATATATATATAATAATAATATATAATATATATAAATATATATAATATAATATATGTATATATACTATATATATATATATATATATATATATATATATATATATATATATATATATATTATATATAATATATAATATATATATCATATATACAAAACTAACTTATATATATTATATATATATATATATATAATATATATATATATATATAATATATATATATATATATAAATTATATATATATATAATTATATATATAATATTAATTTATTTAATATATATATATATATGGATGTTCCTAATGTATGAAATATTGAAAGTTATTAATGTTGCTTATGTATGAAATATTGAAAGTTATTAAATTGATTCATTTTGTTATGTGTGTGGATATTATGATAGCTCTAAGCAACATTTCCACCAAAATTGTGAGCGGAACCAAGTATTGGCATAGCTACAGGCTCAACTTTGGTATACCAATTGGTGACTAAGATAAGCACTGAGCACCTCATTATATGTGGAAGTTGTAAAACAACCCTATTAGAAGGATGGGTAACAGGAACAAGAAAAGCAATGCCCTTGGCTATTCCCAAAATATGGCGAGAGCCAACGAAACACTATGATGACTGCTACTCTTGCATGCTGAATATTACAAAATATGGAAAAGGTAAAGGAAGGCCAATCTCTTCCATACCCCAGGATATTCCCTTATCCACAAGCCCCCAGTTCTCATAATGAAACTACCTATTACCTCACCATCCCTCTGTAAGTAAAATTCTTTTATATGCAAGGTCCATGACATATTCCAAAGTGTACACTCGTATGGCGAATACCGTAATGTTTCTACAACATATATATATATATTTAATATATATATATATATATATACTATATACTATATATTAATATATACTATACTATATATATATTATATATTATATATATACATGGGGTAGCAGGAATTTCAATTAGGGGGGGGGCCAAAGATTGAGTAAGATATTATAATATATATATATATATATACATATATATATATTAATATTATATATATATATATATATATATATATATCATAATAATATATATATTATATATATATATATATATATTTATATATTAGATAAAGTTTAAGTATCGCAATTAGATAAGATTGTTAAAGAAAGAGCATATAATGACAAGGTAAAGAATTAACTGCCTTCTCTGGGATTGAACCACCGCCATGTTGCGCATGAGGACAATATGCCCGGGCTCTATACAATTGGCATTCCCCCAACCCAAAAAAAGTTGATTCAAGAACAACTTATAACAGAGGACACGAGTTCCCCGTCCAAGCGACTCACCAGGTTGTCCAGACCTGTCCCTATCTCTCGTTCGTTTAATATTTAGATGTTAAATATTGCATATAAAATCGCAATTAGATAAGATGTTAAGAAAGAACAATATAATAGAAGCGTACAAGAATTTAAATCCTCT
>JABUQX010062914.1:0-33083 GCA_015478945.1 Trachelipus rathkii | reverse complement strand
GAGAAGATGAGAGGGGAGAGGAGAGGAAAGAGGGAAGAGAGGAGGAGAGAGAGAGAGAGGAGAGATGTGTGAGAAGAGAGGAGGTAGCGGGAGAGAGGGCGAGAGGAGAGCGAGGATAGGATGATCTCCACGATCGGGAGAACAGGGGAGAGAACTGAAGGACAGAGATGAACGAGAGAGGAGAGAGGGGGGGAGGGAGATGGGAGAGAGGGGGAGAGAGAAGAGGGGGGGGAGGGGGGGAGGGGAGAGAGGGAGAGATTTGTCTGTCTGAAGACTGCAGATCTGTATGGTGAGGTGCAAGTTCCCAACTGTGTACTTACTAATCATTAAATTCATCTTATCACTGATGCTGATTGTTTTTTGTTTATTTACTTTCAAGATGAAAAATATAAGAAAATGATGATTCAATAAACTGAAAATGATGGATAATCGTGGTGATTTAAGGCTGTATTAATTTTTGTGGAAGTTTTGTAACGGTTCTTGAAATCTCTTCCTCTTCATTGACTTTTTGTAGTAATTTAATAATTTTAATAAGGGATATATATAGTTATTCTTCTAATCATGTTACCATTTAAAGGACATTCATTCATTAGTAAAATTTAAGGAATTAATTTTTTTTCATTCATTTATTTAAAAATATTTAAAAGGTATATCGGTGAAAATCTTAAATAAAATTCAACTAGGCTCACTAATAAGAAACAATGTAGTTGCTATTATCGCATGTAATAATTTTTAAAAAATATCTCAAATTGTTGAAAGTAACGGCTAAAATTGGAGAAAAAAAAATTGGTGTTAATTTTAATGCCAACTATTGATTCTTACACATATATATTACAAGACTATAAAGAGAAAAAAATCATTTGTTCAGACAAATTAATATATTGAATTATACCCAACCACTACCACTACTAGTTCAAGGCAATCCTCTATGGCCTGAACAAAAGTCGGATATCTTTCATGTTTTCTTTCCTTTGATCCCAACAACAATCCATGAATGCCTTCACCTGAAATTGAAGAGAACATAATATCAATTTAATCAATAATAATAAAAATATGTACAGTAATTTATTGGTTTTGAAAGACAAACTTAAGAAATATTTAAATAATTAAAATATTGGAAGAAAAGTTTTTCAGTCTTGAAATATATAATGATCATTGTGTGGTCATCTTTTTTTGTTTTTTTTTAATTATATTATACAATAACACACCATCATGGGCAAGGCCCAATCAAGGGAAGGGTTACTCAATTAATGTTCTGAGCAAGACAAGCCAAGCCAAGGAGAGAATAGCTCACATTCTCCCACCCGACCAGTTGCGAACCTGAAATCCTCGTTTTTTCTGTTTCATTACAGTTCATTTAGAGTCAGTTGTGATTTTTATGAAAATTGATGTAGCCGGGGTTCTGCCATACTATTATTACCATATACCGTATATTTCTTTCTTTACCTACCTCTTCTTCCCAAGACTGGGAGTAAGGTGCGCTACAAGCATCGGAAAAGAAAAGCAGTAGGAGAATATGACAAATGTCGAAAAGAAAGCCCAGCCTTACCGCCCCCTCTGTACCATTAATTAGTGAAAACTCATCACAGACAGAAAATCCACCCTAGAGCTTCACGGGCCCTCACTATGGTAAATCGTCAATGTAAGGGTTCATCCCTTGGCCCAGGTGGGCCACAACCATGCCCCCATACAAAACCCCGCCATTCTCTCCTATCATGCACCTTTATTCTCGCCTCTGCCAAACTCACATTTCTCTCCTTCAGGACACATTCCGTATATATATATATAATATATATATAGTAATATATTATATATAATATATATATATAAGTAATATATAATATGATATATATATATATATAATATAATATTATATATATATATATTATATATATATATATATTAATATATATATATATATATATATATATAGATATATTAATATATATATACCGTATATATATATATATATATATATATATATATATATATATAGTATATAATATTATATATAGTATAGTATATATATATATATTATATAATATATATATATATTTATATATATTATATACACTCTTAAACTCAGCAAAGCGGAGTTCCAGTGTTCGAAATCCCGCTGATGGAGAGTAAAATTCTCCTTTGACTCATTCAATATTAAAATTTATATATTACGTTATTAGTATATATATATATATATATATAATATATATATAGTATATATATATATAATTATATAGTAATATATATATATATATATAGTATATATATATATATATATATTATATATATATATACACTCTTAACTCAGCAACACAGAGTTCCAGTGTTCGAATCCCACTGATGGAAAGTAAAATCTTTTTTAATATTCATTCATATAAATATATATATATATATATATATATATATATATTTATATATTATATATATATATATATATAGTATATATATATATTAATACGGTATTATAGTATAATAATATATGAGAGATATATAGTTATATATTATTATATATAATATTATATATATATATATAGTATATATTAATATACGGTATATAAATATATAGTGAATATATATATTATATATATATGATATATATATAAGTAATAGAGTAATTATATATATATATATAGTATTGTATATATAATATAGTATATAATAGTATATATATATTAGGTAGTTATATATATAATAAGAAGTAATATTATATATTAATATATATATAAATAGTATAGTATATATATATAATTTATATAATAGATGATAAAGTGATATATAATATATATATATATAGTTATATATATATATATAGATATAATATATATATAGTATAATATAGTATATAGTATATATATATATATATATATATATATATATATATATATATAGTATATATATATATATTACTGCTTATATATAGGATATTATAATTATATATATAACTATATATATATAATATAGAGTATATAGTATATATATATATATAATATAGTTATATATATATATATATAATATGATAAGTTTGTAAAAAAATACAGATATATTTAATGTGAATATACTTATTAACTTATATTTTGAGGTTTTGATTGGAGTGAACTTATTTAAATAAGTATGTAGATATGTGATACACTGTATGAATTATTACACAAGGCTACTATGTATAAATTGTGAGAGAAAATGAGAATATGGGGTATATAAAATAAATCTCTTTCAGCAAATTTTTTCTCGAGTAAAATAGTAATTCCGGTTCCGGCCGAATTTTTTTTGTGGGACGGAACCGGAAGCGAAAAAAATGTCAAATTACGGCCGGAACCGGAATTCCGGTACACCTCGTAATAGCATATATATATATATAATCAGTATATAATATATATAGTATAGTATATATAGTATATATATATATATATATATATATATAGGATATAGTAATAGTTATATATAGTATATATATATAGTATATATATATATATATGTAATATATATATATATATTATAGAGCGTGTACGGATGTGATTTTTCATCTATCCGGATGCGGATAGTGATTTTTTCACTATCCGCGCCGATGCGGATAGTAAAAATCACTATCCGCGGATTGGGGATGCGGAATAGCGGATAGTTAAGTTTTAGAGTTTTAGCCACAGGTGCTTCACAAACACACCAATATATATATGATATATATATATATATATATATATATATATATATGAATATATAATATATATATATATGTATTATAATATATAAATTGATCGATATATATATGTTATATAGATATATATATATATATATATAGTATATATATTAGAAGTGAATATATATATGATATATAATATATATATATAGTTATAATATAATATATATTAATATAGAGAAGTATATATATATAATATAGATATAATAATATATATATTACAATATTACCAAAGTGCAGGACGCTTGGACCAACTCTTTTGCACCCCACAACCTCTTCCCCAGCCTCCACCCAATTGGAAAAAGGTTATATATATCATTAATTGCTTTAAATAATTAATTCCAAATATGTTTCATAACAAAAAAGCTTCATGCCTTTTCAGAGGAGGTTTGCTTCTCTTTTCGTCGTAAATGAGATCTGCACCACTGAAAAGAGACGTCACTATGCCACACCTTGTTAAAGGGCTTGCTAAGATATTTTTTCCTGGCGACTTCTGAGAAGATGTGGAAAAAAAGCTTTTACAATTTATTACGCCACAAAATCCAGTGTAATGCTTTATCTGATTTGAGAGCTTTTTCTCATTTGATACTCTTCAGAGTCATGATAGGTCTTTTGGACACCTTGAGGAGAGACGAACATCGCTCTAGATTTGTGCTAGAAGCCAAAAAACGTCCATGAATCGGAAATGATATCGCTAATAGATGGTAATTGCGTGTTGTTTCTGTGATCTTTGGCTTTTTATTGGCTAGGTCAAGTTCCGGCATTTAGGCAGCATTTCATCGCATAGGCATTCCAAATTAATTTTAACAGTCTGTGAAACCACGTGATTCAAGAAATTTGTTTTTGCATCTAGGATCCAGAAAAAGTTGCAGATTGCACATGCGATCATCGTTTTGCAAGTTTGAAATATTATTATCTATCTCCATCATGACTGTTTCTGTGATCCTTGAAAGTCGTTACTTAATATATATATTATATATATATTATTATTTAATAGTATTATATATATATATATATATAATATAGTATATATATATATTTATATATAATATATATCATATAGTATATATATATATATATATATATATATAATATAGATATATAGATAAAGGTAGTGCACACACGATACTCATAATAATTCATTGATGAATAGCTATCGCTATTCCACAAAAATTTATGAGGAGTGAGGTTCGGATGCGTGATAGTGAAAATGCGATATGAGGTTGCGATGCGGATAGTGAAAATTGATGCGGATATCCACATATGCGGATGCGGATATCCGCATTTGCGGATGCATATATATTGTAATATATTAAATATGTATATAATATATATAGATGTATATAGTATAATTATATATATATATATGATATGATATATATTAATATATATATATATATAGTATATAATATATATACTATATATATATATATATATATATATAGTTATATATATATATATATCACTACTGACTACTGTTATCATTAGTACTATTATCAATAACACAATAACATTATCACTAATTATTAACACTATCACTATTTGCACTAATTATAACACTCAACCACCGTCACAGGTGAAGAAAGCTAGTATACAAATATAGCCCTTCGATGGGAAGAAACTAAACAATCTAGGGATGTAGCAATGTTTAAGAATTTTATAGATTGTATCAAAATGTTTAAAATCAGAAGATATTTTAATCAAATTTATTGTTTCAAGTTTCTGATTTTTCATAAGCTTAAATATCCACTTTTTACTGTACAAAATTCCTCAGAAGCAAATCTTTTCTTCTTTCTCAAAACCAGATGGTAAAAACGTTCTCCAGATTTATATTTTTTCTTTTTTCTTTACTTTCTTCTAACTGCAATTTTATATGGGACTTGAGTCACTTGTCCGAATGATATGCATATGCTATATCTACCAATTCTTATAATATAATCCATTCTATCAGTCCTGTCCTAAATTCTCTTAACGCTTCCGAATATATCTTAGACTTTTTTCTTCCTTTTATAAAATTTCCTTTCTAATTTCGTGACTAATTTTTTACTAATACCTGATGACATCAGAATTTTTTTTCTTATTTGAGAATTAAATAAAGCAATATTTGTTTAACTCTTTTCTTCTTCCTATTATAATCAGAATAGCGTTTAACTTCTTTGATTGTTTAGATTTGCTTCAAACTGATTGCCTCTCTTCCATGGATCTCTCGAGACCCTTTGGTTTGTTGTTTGGTTTTATTACATCCTGGTAAGCTTAATCAATTTTTTTTTTTTTTTTTTAAGATATTTTCTTGGCTTGAAAACAAATTTTTAAATTTTTTAGGCAGAATAGGCATTAAAAATGAAGAGCTAGATGAAAAGGCATCTATAAAGTCAGAATTGAGAGAATCAGAGAAGGAATCCATGTTAGGTGAAGAACTGGTTAACACCCCCATAAAATCCGAAAATCTGCCTAGGATTGCAAAGAAATCTTGTCCTCATCACTTAATGGTGTGTTAATTCAAATAATCAACTATTATTAATATATTAATTATTATTTTATATATTAATATTTTAATGATTGTTATTATTTCTATTATTGATTATTTCTAAAAACTCAATATCAGCATTTATTTTAACGTATGATTTTGTTGCTTTTTCAAGCCTCCTAAATGTATTTCTGTCTACAGAAGAGATTTTCTTTAGTATTATCCTGGAATAAAATAAAACTATTGATTTAATAACAGTACCAAGCTTTCGTCCGTACACTTCAGACATTCAAGGAATAGTTTTATTTTTTTTATATTTTAACAATTTTGATAAAAAATATTGTTTAACTAATAAACAAAAAAATAACGGAAACTGATAAGTTCTGATAGTTAGAAAAAGTTAAACATACGTTGATGTTGGTTGATTTGAAAATGTTTTAAAAAAATTAGACAAGGTTTCATTATATTTATGTTTATTACTGGTTTATGTTTCCTGAGCAATGATTCCCCGAGGCGCAATTCATAAAAATCTTTCTTTCTTGTTATGATGGAGAAGCCCCCTTTTATGCTGTTATCGGGATTTTTGTGGTGTTCTTTTTTTTTAATATTTGAAAAATTTACTTGCTATACTTATGAGGTGCGACATTCTCATGTTGAGGGTATTGCGTTGCGTATCCAATATAAGCGGGCGTTACATCCACTTCAGAACATTATTGAAATCGGTACACAACGGTACTACTCAACATCCGAAAGCGCTTCACGAGTAGAGAAGAACGAGCTCAGCTTCAATGGCTTATAGTAGGATCTTAATAAAGCCTTCTTCCCGTCTTTTGCTTTAATATGTTCTTTCAAAATTAATTTTAATTTGTTTTCTTCCTCTTATAAAACTTAAAAGCAAAAGATGGGAAGAAGCTTATATTAAGATCCTACTATAAACCATTGAAACTGAGCTCGTGCTTCTCTACCTCGTGAAGCGCTTTCGCGATTGGTGAGAGTGACGGTAACGGTTGTGTACCGATTTTCAATGTTCTGAAAGTGGATGAAACGCCGCTTATATCGGACACAAACGAATACCCTCTACATAAGAATGTCGCAAAATTAACTACAAGCGAGTAAAAATATTTAAACATATTAAGGAAGAACACCACAAAAATCCCGATAACAGCATATGGAGGGCTTCTCCATCATAACAAGAAAGAAAGATTTTTATGAATTGCGCCTCAGGGAATCATTGCTCTTAAGGAAACATAAACCAGTAATAAACATAAAATATAATGAAATGTCCAATTTTTTAAACATTTTCAAATAACCAAAAGTCACCGTAGGTTAACTTCTCTAACTTTTAAAATTATTAATTTTGTTTATTTATTTTTGTTATTAGTTTAAACAATATTTATATTATCAAAATTGTTAAAATATAAAAAAATAAAACTATTCCTTGAAAATGTCTGAAGTGTACGGACGAAAGCTTTTTACTGTTATTAAATCAATAGTTTTATTTTATTCCAGGATAATACTAAAGAAAATTTCTTTTTCAAGCCTCCTAAATGCTACAGAAATACATTTAGGAGGCTTGAAAAAGCAACAAAATCATATTATTATTATTATTATTATTATTTTGGATGGTGAGCAATTGGAACAAGTATCTGAGTTTAAATATTTAGGTAATGTGTTAGATTAAAAATTAGTGGATGATGCGGAGTGTAATAGGAAATTGTGAATGGTTGGAAGCAGGGTTGCGGAGTCGGAGTCGGATTCGGGGAGTCGGTAGTTTTGAAGAGGGTGGAGTCGGAGTCGGAGTCGGTAATTTTCAAGAGGTCGGAGTCGGTAACTTTCAAGATAGTAGAGTTGGAGTCGGAAAATTTTAAACTGACAAAGTTATAAATTGTGATTCTGTGAATGACTTCAATCACTTCTTGCAAGTTTATTGACTTTCGTCTTCCACATTTCAAAATGCAATTGCAAACTTCGAAGATTTTTAACCAGCACGACTTAGTGTTTGCGCAAATTTGGCAGTGTCTCTGTTATTAGTATCAGCCAATATTATATTTAAATACTGAAGGAATAAAAGACTCCAGGGTACTCTAGAGAGGAAAGTTTCTCTCGCAGAAGCAGCCCGAATAGAGAGACTAGCTGTTGTTTATTTTGATCCAATCTACAGGGTAAGCTTAAAACTGAAGGAAAATGATAAGCTATTAAAAGAGACTGCACTTTGCAACGTGGCCATTTGTATAAAGGGTTGCAGGAACTGTCAAGAGAAAAAGATACATCTAAACTTATTGTTAAGTGTGAAGACTACAACTAGTGCTCCGTTACTAACCTTTTTAATCATTCTTTAGAAGAGTTAGAGATAGTATGAAAAGCTTCTAGAGTAAGTGAAGAGAGCTATTAGTCGAAAGCGTCGCTTGGTTCTAGACAAAGGTCAAGTCCTTCCTAAATGACTTTAGGGAGCATATTCCATAAACTTTGAAATGAAAAATTTCTTGTTGCTGCAACTGAAAGAAGTTGAAAAAAAATTTTATGCTAACTTCGAAGAGTGATCAAGACATTGACAAGAAGCTGAAATTGCTTGTTACTCTCTACCTCCAAACGCAAGTTAGGCGTTGAACTGGCTTTTCTTGCTCTTCGCATTATAAAATCAGACAAAGAGCGAAGAAATGAAGGAGAACTTGTTAGATGCTATTCTAGTTTTAAAACTAATTCGATTCAATGAGTAGATGACATTAGATGTAAGTTCATGTAACTAAGTAATGTCAGTAGTTTATAGGTATAATATATATATTAATAATAATATATATAATATATTTATATATATAAATATATATATATATATAGTATATAATATATATATATATATATATATATATGTATTGATATTATAAATATATATTATATTATACTTTATATATATAAAAGGCTGCATATAGACCCCTTCCTAAATATTTATGAGTGTGATCAAATTTTGATGGCTTAAATTCTTAATTATAAATTTAATTATTTATAAAGAATAAATAGTATTATATCAAGCGCATGTAGTATTAAGAGTGATATATTTTTTAATAGAAAGTGAGGTATAACATTATTGTAGTTGGTGAAGATTTCTTAGTTCAGGTGCTGTTGTCTCCATAATAATGTATTACATAGGTGGGCACGATAACGAAAAATGTTATCGCGATAACGATAAATCGATAACGAAACCCCATCGTCGAAAAAAGATTTTGGTATTGGTTGAAAAAGTTTGTTTTGATTATGTCTTTGATATTCCCCAAATTTTCATTGATTTCATATTTAGAAAAAGGTCTTGACGTTTCACTATGGGGTGATGATAGAACCAGAAGTACTTAAAATAAATTTATTACATCTGCTTTTCACTTTCCAGTATAATTATAAAATTTTCAGTTTTCGTTTACCGACACCTACCCAGAAAATATGGAATGTTACTACTTGCTTTATGTAACTTGTAAAACTTTGGAATTTTATAAATATTTTTATGCTTTTAATAGCTTTGCTTCTCAGTGTTTTATAATAAAATTTTATTTTCTAATTTATGCTCTGATGTTATACTGTAGATTCTATAATGTTAATAAAGGTTAATAAAGGATTTGAAATGAAATCAAAGAATTAGTTAATTACAATTTATCAATATAAAAAAAAATATAAATACAGGTTTGGCCTTCTGCAGCATTTGTATATACCCATTCATAAAAATGAGCATATTAAATTTTTCATCTGACAGAGAATTCCTCTTAGCTCTGTAGATATCTTTGCCAAGGAGAACAATCCGCTCCTACGCGCAGCGCTAGACGGCATTGCGGTATTGTACCTTATAAAGAGATCGATGAGCACCTTCTCATTGTTAGAAGCTAGGTCTGACGGCTTCTGTCGACATTCGCCTGCGCTAGCACTTATTTACAATGAGAGCAGCTTTACTCTCGATTGATCTTTGATGAGTTGACCTTGAGTTAGTTCAGTGTAATCATCAGCATCACAGATGCTTGAGTAGTAGTCCTTCTCTTCCATTTCCTTTCCCTCGCTGCTGCTTACCCGCGCCTAAGGAAGCTAATGTGGAGACGTGTAGACAGTGACTCGACTAGATTCCTCAAGCAATCGCTTTAAACTCCAAACCAATGAATCAGACAACATAACGTTGTCCAAACCTTCCCTTCTCCATCAGGGCCTTTTGACCTCTGACTATTTGGCCATTGTTTCTTCTTCAAAAGCCCTCATTCACATCAGGCTAAACTGGGTGGAAAGCAGTGGCCAGAAGGTACTCCTTATCTTTCAAAGGTGCTGTAGAACCTCTTGTCTATGACGCCAAGGAGGGTATTGACCAGAGGGTGCAGAATGAGGATGTTGGGGGGCCAAAATTGTTTTTCTTTTTTTTTTCAAGTCAATGCTTTTTTTGGGGTTTCACAATGAGTGGGGATCAGCAGCCAGATAGCACTGTTTCTCCCTTGGATTGATTCAGTGCAACGACGACTGGTGCCATACCTGATAATTGAAAAAGAAATATTATTTAAACAATTACAGAATGAAAGCATTACTCTGCATTAGCAAAAAGTAAAAAGAGTATTAAAGATTGAAATACGCCTCGGGCTAATATTAGTTTATCTAAATTATTATTACAGCACTTAATAAATAGTAATAGTATATATATATATATATATGATAATATAGGTATATTTTAGTTGATTATTATGGGTGATATAGATATAAGTGAGTATTGATATATATATATATATATATAGTATAGTATAAGATGAGAATATATAATATATATTATTATATATATATATAGATAATTATATATATTATTAAGTATTAGTTATAGTTAGTAGAAGTAATAGTATATATGTTATTAGGTGTATGTTAATATATAATATGATAGACAATAAAGTATCTGTCGGCAACCCTTATGTACACTTGGTGCCAAGCAAAATAAGATTTTTTTTTTTGGCTGGCTAAAGAGATATTTGTATTCTGCGGGAATTTTATAGTATTATTCGGAGGGTTTGGAGTGGTGGCTGATTTCAGAAATACATTTTTAGTTTGATGGTGTGAGTGTGTTCTCCAAGGTTGGTGGCTCTTTCTTGAGATAGCAGGGTGGTCCAGAGAGTTTAGCTCTTAGACAGAGATATTCTTTTTAAATGCAGGTGATTGTTACAGTATATCGTGTGTGTGAGTCTTTTTAAGTGTGGTGTCTTTCGGTTTATATTATACTTATTTCTTTTCTATTTTCAGAACACTATGAGTAGAGCCTTCACGAAGAGCCTTTTTGTTGTGTAGATAAACCCTAATGGCTTTATTCTGCTAACATTCTGGTGTTTTGAATATGCCAGGAGACGCATATGAGTAAAATTATTGTATTTATCTAGTAGTTTGTGAAGCAAGCATATCTGCGATTACTTGGAGATGTGAATATACTTCTCGGGATGACCAATATAATAAAGTCTGGGTGCCCCATTGTGATGTCTGGTGTAAACATTGTGTTCGAAAATTCTTAGTCGTCAGTGTTGGAAATACATGTTTACGAAGAAGAAGGTGTTTTAAATTTGGTGTGCCTATGTTATGGCGGGAGCTAAAGAATCACCACAGTATTTATTTTTGTTTGGTGTTTAAATCCAGGGTATCAATAGTTACAAGAAACGTAAATTTTGAGTATCCGGTATTTGATCAGCAAGGCGACCCTGTATTACCACACTCGGGACGATTGTCCCCATCAAGGTCACTACACTCCCAAACCAGCTATTGTCTGGATATGAGAAGAAGATATCCAGGAGAATGTGATTTGTGTGCACACGTGCAGATAGTGGTAGGGAATATGAAGAAAGTACTTTTACACAGCAACAGTTCTCCCAGCAAGAGATCAATGATTTATTACGAGAGTTAAGTCTCTCCAGCAAGATTCTTGAGCTTTTAGCATCTTAGAGTTTAAGTGAAAAAGAACTGGTCTCAAGGCGCGAAGTGGTAAGAATTAACTTTTTTTCGGGACATAAGAGAGGTTAAGTACTTCTTCCAATTTCATTGAAGAGGGAGAACCTTAGTAGTACTGTAGGAACATCCCGGACTCCTACTCAAATGGGTTACGCTAAAATACCGACCAGAAGGATGGCATTGTTATATGGATAGTTCAACGAGAAGTTGAAGGGTTTGTTTTATTGCGCAATGGCAATAGTTATGCATCGATTCCAATGGGTCACTCAACAAAACTGAAAGAGGAATATGTAATAATATAAGAATGAATCCTTCAGGAGCTTAAATATAATGGGATACAGACAGGTGGTCTTATATGCAGTTATGTATTTAGGAATAGGATTTGTCAGACATCTTACGTTGGGGCAGCAAAATGGTGGAATATAAGCTACCCTTGTTTGCATTATGTTGTTAGTGTGGATTAGTGAGTGTGGTTAAAGGTGATGATGGCTCACTTGGGATAAAAAGTGTATTGTAGTGGTCTGTGAGTGAAAATTTATGACGTGGTAGGTGCATCAAATATCATTAACGAACACTTGGTGGACAGGAAAAAATTATTGTTCTACACTTCCACATGCAGAACTTAGGGACGATGAAGCAATTGTTAGGCCCTAGACAAAAGATGGTAATGTTTCAAATATATTGAGATTTTTTCCAGGTTGAGAGTATGGAAAGTAAACTAGAAGCTGGAATCTTTGAGGCGGCTCCTCAATCGCCAAATCATCAAGGATGACAATTTCATAAATTCCATGACTGATATTGAAGCATCTGCCTGGGGAAAAGTTTTGTCTTGGTGTTCAGAACTTTTTGGGCAACCATAAATCTGCCAACTATTGTAGAACTACGTACAGAAAATGCTTTCGAGACGTTTCTAAAAATTGTTGAATGTGTAATGTGAGGCATTTAATAAGTTTTCACTGTCTACATAGTCACTTAGATGGTTTTTTCGGGATGGATATATTTCTAGGGTGGAGTGTTTTATAGTGAGGAAACAAGGTGCGAGTAGGTTCCATTCAATGATTATGTGCTAGAGGTTCGATGGAAGAATATGGATACCATAGGAGATGGGATATCAGCACTATGATGTTGGCCAGATCTGATTGGTTGGAGTCCTTCTCAAATCCGTGATTGTCCACATTCTGCACACAGATAGGACTCAGTAATCTATATATACTAGCTGATTTGTAAGCATTTTTAGAGTTGTTGATTGCATTGTAGATCTGTGAATGTGATTATCTATTAGTCATTTATTGTAGGTCTTACTCGTATATAACAATTTGAGTATATAGTGCTTTCGTAGTTTTTTATTTTGGAATTACGTGTACAATGCCTAACATAAATTATGTGGTTTTTTATTTAATTTTGGTGATAATGATTTGGATGTATCTCAAAAACTGGAGCCAATCTAGGAAAACGGATTTCATATTCGGAATCAGGGCAACTAGTTACCTATAAAATGACCTTTGCTCCGATGTATGTTTTGCCGCAAATCTTTTTGCGTGTTAATTGAAAGATTTTATCGGGCGTGAACAGATAACCCCTCGAAACGCGTTATCGTCATATGAATCTCCTAGAAGTGATTATGATCGCGAGTTTGGAAGCAAAAATTATCGCGATAACCGAGTTATCGTGGTAGAAAGAATTTTAGTACGATTAACAGGATACCCGAATCCGTTTCGCGATAATTTATTCGCGAGAACCGTCGCCATCTATATATATAATATTAATTATATATTAGATATATTTATATATATATATATATAATATTATATAGTATAATATAAAAATTAATATATATAGATGATTATAAAGTGTATATAGTATAGTGTAGTATGTTATTGGTGGTATAATATATACATATTATATTATATAGTATATTATATATATAGTAGATTTAGTTGATTTATATATATATTTATTGTTAGTCGGAATCAGGGGTGCTGTATAATGTAAAGTTTTCTTTTATAAGTTGCAGTTATTGATACTCAGTGGAAAGTGGCTACCTTTAGGTTATGGTGTGATATGATGGAGGTTATATATAAAGAGTATTATATGATCTTAGATAAACTTTGGAGATGTAGGTGTTCGATAGATAAGTGATATATAGATCAATTTTTAATTAGTAATAGGTGTAAGGTGTGTTTGCCTTTAGTAAACTCAAATAAGAGATTTAACTACGATATGAATGGAGATTTTGTCTGATTTGTGATTCTGTGAACTCAAAAAAAAAGATTTAGATTATGAGTTATATAGCGATAACAATCTGTGAAAGTAGCTATCAGTGTTTGGGAAAGCAAGGAATGAAGCTAATGAAGATGATTTTACAAAGAACGTAACTCACAAGTATATAAGTAGCTGTAATTAATAGCTTAGTTATTAGGTGTTCAGTTATTAGAGTAGTTTGCTGCAACAGGTTTGGCGCCCATATTTTATTGTAAAAGACCCTAGGTATGCTGGAGAGAGTTGTAACGAGTGTGCAACAAGTATGATATGCACTTGCATTTAGAGAGGGTAAGGCTATGAGGAGAGGCTGTAAGGAGTTAGGAATGTTTTCTTTAGGAAAGGGTGCGATTTCTCAGTAGGAACATGATACAAAGTCTTATAAATATGTGTACACGGGACAGTTTCTAGGGACATAATAAGAAATGTAGTAAGACGTGTATCTTGATCATTCTGTAATAGTAGTGTTTAAAATTTTTTGGATGGTTTCCCGCAGGAGGTTTGTGTTGAGTGTGACTCACTGGTTGCAGATCATTAAAGAAAGGAGTATGTTGTGTGACAGGTATATAGGATCTTGGTTTGTGCGGTAGTCATATAGGGTAGTATTCTGACGTAGCTAATGTCGTGGTTTTAGTTTAGTTATTAAGTAAATCCGCATGTGTTGTAGTAACCTCAGTTATCACAATAAACTTATTAAAAGCTTGTTATGTGGTTAAGCATGACCTTAGCTTAAAATATTTTGCTGTTTTTGTAGTAGTTTGCTTTATTATATTGTTGTGATATTAATCCGTTTGTTTAGGAAATGACAGGCCTTAGGGTTGTGGTGTAGGTTGTGTTTGTCGTATGGGACGTTTTTGATAAATATTTAGTTGACTGGGACAGTCCGATAGGTCCATGTTGCTTCTCTAACTGGTTCTTTTGTTTCCTTATCTCTATCTGATTTACTAATACTACTAACTTTGATATAAATATTGACTTTCTGATTGGACAACGATTTGATGATGTAAAAACAATGAAAGAAATGTTTTAGAGATGTTTAAGCTGTCGAAAAATTCCACTGATTTTTTGAAACTAGTTCACAATTCATGTGAAGTACAAACGTCACATTGAAAAACTTTTATGGCACATCGAATTTGCAAAAACATATATGGCTAGTTTTAGATGTGCCTAAGGCCCGACTACTTATTTTAAAAGGAAAAAAAGAAAAAGAAAAAGATTTTCCCAGACACAAAATGGACGAAGCCTCACGAATGGGCGAAACAAGTAGGTGGAAAATTTCGATAGATTATTACGATCTAATGAAATTTTTATAGCATTGTTGAAGCTTAAGAGAGCTTCAATAAATCAAGATATTAAACCTTTTATAAAAAAACTTAGATCTTTTCAAGTCTTTAAGCAAAGAGCAAAATTTGCTATAAGTTTATTTTATTTGTTGTCTTTAACTTTATTCTCAAACTCTTTTCATTATGTATTACATTGCATTCTGCATAATTAGTGACAGCAACTGCTCTTAATCAAATTGGAAATGTGATGTTTGTTTAAAAGGATTTTCAAGCAAACATCAAGGGAAACATTTTCAAACAATGTGTAGGAGAATTGCAACAAGAACTATCGCTTTCTGCATAGATGAAGAAATGTGTTCAATGGGCTCTTGTGGAAGATCAATTGTAAAATGAAAAGATATAGGCAATTACAATTATATTCTTATGATTTTTCAAGAGCCAGTTAGAGAGCAATCGTGCGTAATCAAATGATCCATAACTGTACTTAGTTTATCTTGTGTGTGAAAGTTTAAGACTCATTCCATGCATAGTGTAATCAAATTTGCTAATTTGTAATTAAATTGATCGTGTTGACATTGTATTTAGTATTGTTAAGGATTTTTAGCATTTACCGTCACTCAGAAAATGTGAACTTGCCAAAACTATATTTCATCTACTCTGAAAGAGGCTTCAAAGGCGCAAACCTTTTTCTGAATTCTAGCATTGAGATAGAAAATCTATGCTAGAAACTGGCTTTATATGAGTGCTGCATCATAGTGCTTCACAATATTAAACGAAGGTAAGTTAATCTCAATCATTTTTGCTTGAAGATGGATCAGAAATTAAGAATTTTTATATGAATAAAAGTGTATATCTTTTTTTTAGTTTTTAAATTTATTATGTATGTTACTTTATTATTTATTCCCTTTATATTAAGAGTAATATATTTATGTGATTATTTGTATAGTATATTTTAATATATATTATTTATATTATATTTGTATATTATTATTTGTGTTTTATTAGTTATATATTATATATAGTGGTTTGTATATGTTATGTATGTTAGTATTTATAGTATAGTATGGTAATTATATATATTAATATGTTTAGTAGTAGTATAGTTATTATATTTAGGTATATGGAGTAGTTAGTGGGTAGATATATTATATAGTATATATATATATTTCTTATCTTATTATACACCCCGAAATTTTTTTTGCTACTGCCCTATATATATATATATATGATTAAGTTATATATGATTATATATATATTATATATAATATATTATATATATATATTAATATATATATATTATATATATATATAGTATATATATATATATATATAGAGAGAGACTGAGTAATAATATAGTTATGTATATAGATATAGAATAGATATTCCAAGAATATTTTCCTTATATACAGGAAAGCTGATTTTGGTTATGATATCCGTGCGCACTAATGTACAAGACAAATCGTACTTCCCGAAGATTGCAAAACTGGACAGGATGAAGGACTCATCGGTGTTACAGATTTTTTTTCTGATGATGTCAATTTGGAATAGAGAGAGAGGCTTGAATGAGACGATGCACATATAATTATTTTCTCTGAACTTTCATTCTCTATATATATTTTCTTGTAAAATGAATATATATAAATGAGTTATCTTATATTTAGTTATATATTTATATATTATATTATGTATTATATATTATATATTGTATATATATATATATAATATTAGTGGTATATATATATGTAGTATATTATATTATATTATATTGATATATATATATTATAGGATATTATATATATATATATGTATATATGTTAGTATATTTGATATATGTATATAGATATATTATATATATATATTTGTTCATAATAAATTATATGTAGAATATATGAAGTCACATTTCTCTTAAATAAATGGTTTTCTCTGATATTGTAAGAATAATATTTATTCTCCTTTTATTACATAGTGGGTTGCGTGAGCATGTAAGGTCAGCGTTTTATTTAATCATATAAGATTTCTTTTATAGTTAATATATAGATATTTCTTTTATTATGTGGAGGATATTTATAGAAAGGGTTCGAGTGTTCTGTAATTAATCTTTGAGGAGAGGTGGTTTTCGTGGCAATACTTTAAATGCACTTGTATGAGAGAGAGATGAAGAGATGAGATTAACAGCGTTTGGATTATGTAAGAATGTTCTTTAACGTTAGATATGCGATTCTTGCTCACAAATAATCTTGGCATAAATGTTACTATTCTTTGTAGGGAAACAATAATGTATAATCTTCTTCGTAGAAATTATCATACAATGTGATAAGGAATAAATAGACTTACTGTGTTCTGCAACAGTAGGATTGGAAAACGATGAGGCGGTCACTTCTACGACCAAAGTAAATGGTAGCTTGTTGTAAGCATAGATTCAATACAAAAATATTAATAGGAATGGCTTCACTTGATAATAGAAACATTTAAATTGCAAAATAATATCACACGAGTTATCTTAAAACACTAGATCAACTCTTAGTTTGTTAAAAACCACAACAATACTTTCTGCGTAACAGCAGTGTAGAGAACCAACTGTTGATTCTTTAAACCTATCAATGGGATTCTTCTTCGGGTTCTGCTCTACCCTATGCTTTCTTCCTTCTTTTTAATAACCTAATTAACTATTTGTACCTACACCACCTATCCAGTCTATTGGGATGAATCCACCCTTCGATACATTTTTGTATATTAATATAATGTATATAATTTGAGCGGTATAGAATACCCTCCCCTCCGAGGAAGGAATTTTATGATATAAAATTTCTATGATATACTGTACATTGATTTTAAATAAAAACAAAGCATTTAAAATTCGATTTTAACTACTTTCCCTACAACATATGATATACTATGTCATAGAATAGATTCCTCATTCTTCCAAAATCTTCAATTTCATTTTCTCATGATCAGGTAAGCGTTTCAGGGAGGTAAAAAACATGAATAAAAAAAAATAAATAAATTCTAATCTAAAATATATCCATCTGCAGCTCATTGAAACATCTACCATAAATTGCCAGCCATTTCAATGAAAGAATGGACACGAAAGAACCTGAAAAACACTAATCAGAAAATTGACAAATCGTTACGGTTGGAACAGAAGGAAGATGTAAGGAATGTCATCAGATACGGACTACTATGATTAGGAGTTACCCTACTGAGAAGACTCGCGAAGAAACGAAGACTCTAGTCCCGAGTCGCATGGAAATAACTGATTGGTTTGTAACTACTACCGAAGTGTCAGTTTCCGACTTCGATATATTTGAACTATGAAAAGATAAACATATTCCGATTATTTATTATTGAAACCCGGAAAATGAAGTTTTTGTGAATAGTTTTACTATCGTGTCGTGTGAACGAGAAGTTAGTTTCGGCTGGAGGGGACTTCAGGAGCGCATTATGACTTAACCGGTGATTCGACTATTTACATCATTTTGAATACGAATGGGATCATGAAAAGAAGAATTCAAATAAGGAAGATTGTTTCCTTTATGAATTTGACTAGGAATCTTATTTGCACTTCTTGCATATTGATGAGGAAACATGACATTTTCATCTTCGTCATCTTGAGATAAACTTTCCGTTTCATCATTTACCTCATTATTGAAATGAACTTTCTTGTTTTGATTAGATTTAATAGCAGAATTTTCCTTATTTTGAGGAAAATTTGGATCAAGAATAGGTTCAGCAAAAACAAATTTGTATTTAGAAACTGTTTTTGAACCTTTGCAAACATTGTAATATAAATCTGTTTCTCCCCAATATTCCGACAACCCGGTACGGTCCGACTCATCGCTTGTGTAATTTCTTAGGTAATCCAGAAGGTTTTAAATTCAATATATACACACGACTACCCACTAAAATATCCCTATCCAGAGCTTTACTACGTTGTCTGGTTATGAATTTGTTCGTTTCATTCTCTAAATTTTCCTTTGCGATCTCACGAATCAAATTCGTACGTATTGCTAAGTCTTTTAGCTCTTCATGACTTGGTTGAAAATCTTTGTTTATACTAGAGAAAGGTGTGATGTAGTTATCTACATCGTAAGGTAAGCGTTTATTGTAAGAATAAAGAACAAAATGTGAACTTTCCCCTAGCGTCTCATTGTAGGTGCTGTTCAAGCACAATTGAACGAATGGAAGGTAGGATGTCCAATCATTACCATGATCCTTGACATAACGACGCAAGTAATCTTTTACTTGTAAATCACAATGTTCCACGTTGTTATCCTGAACAGGAGGGAGAATAGAAATTTCAACTTTTTTGATTTCTCAAGTCTATAAAAGTTGTTGAAAAATGAGAACAAATATCACCTGCATCTTTCGCCGAAAAGGAACGTGAAGGAGGGAAGTCTTATGACGAGAGACAATTAACTTATGAAGGCGCAGAAAGCGTTTGCGTATATAGACCCCATTTTAAAGAGGTGATATAGGACACAATTCAAACATGTACCTCGTAAGTGACGAGATCTTATGAAAGCCATGAATTAGTATTTAGAACCCGGTTTTAGAACAAGAGAAGTGGTGACCTTTAATGATATCAGTGTTGAACTCTTTACTAAGACGGAACTGATAATGAGCGATTGATGGGTTACTTGTTAATAGATGCGAACGTTTAGGATTGTTCCCCGTAACCCGTTAAACAAGAAGACATTCTTTACAAAAATGGGACTGAACAAGTTTTTGATAACTTCGAAACGTGTAACGTTCTCTGATTCTTTTCTCTGTGCGTATAGCACCCATGTGACCAGCGCCTAGACTACAGTGATTGAGATTTAAAAGCAGTATAACTAAGAATTTTGGAACTTCAAATATAGGTAATTGGCATCTCCTTTGTGTAACGTAGTCAAATATGTGCTTAATATAGCATGTGTAACAGAAACGTGTTTGTCCATTTTTCTTAAGTAAAGTTATATATAATAGGTCGAGCTAATCTTTCACATTTTTCTTGTTCGGTTTTAATCACCTCGAACGTAAAAGTTTTTTAAGCTTTTATCTGTAAATGAAGAATCAATATTTGGCACACAAAGATATGGGAGAATGGAAAGGTGGGTGGACAATCTGAAAGAGCAATGTCTGGAAACAATATTCTTTTACCTTCAATTAAAACAATATTTGCGGGGTTTAAGTGCAGATCAACCTTTACAGCCCATCTGGCCAATTTATGCGTCAGATCTTTGCTTTTGAAAATTTGCACCAGAGGTTTGTGATCAGTATAGATCTTTATTGGATACCCATAAACTATATTCCTAAATTTAGACAATGACCACGTTATAGCCAAGGCTTCTCTATCAATCGAGCTATAGTTTCTCTCGGCCTTGCTCAACATTCTTGAAGCGAATGATATTGGTCTGTCATTACCATTTGAATCTCTTTGTGCGAGGACTGCTCCGAGCCCTATTCCACTGGCGTCCGTACATAAAATAAATTCTTTATTGAAGTTTGGAAATTGCAATAAAGGTTCCATGATTAACTTTTGTTTGAGAATATCAAAAGCTTTTTGTTGTTCTTCTTGCCAGACAAATGTTACACCCTTTTTGAAAAGAGCTGTAATCGGCTGTGCAACAACAGAAAAACTAGGAATAAAATTGCGATAAAACGAGGTAAAACCTATGAAAGAACGTGCTGAACTAATATCTGTAGGTACTGGAAAAGACTTGAGTACTTCTAACTTACTCGGATCTGCAGAAAGACCTTCACTACTAATAAGAAACCCTAAATAAACTAAGGACCTTTTGAAAAAGTTTGCTCTTTCCAACTTGATTTTAAGCTTCGCTTTCTTTAAAGCATCAAACACTAACTTTAGACTACGATAGTGTGAATCTATATCTTTAGAATAAACAATGATGTCATCAAGATAGATGAGTGCGTGAATACCTAACAGGTGAGAAAGAGCTGCTTCCATTAATTTACAGAAGACATGAGAAGAATATTCTAACTCGCAGTTGGAAGTAATTTATAAATGGTAATGTCCTCTGTGTAAGGAATGACGAGGGTGATGAGTGGGAGCGAACTATGCTTTAATCGACTTCTACGGCCATACGGATGAATTAAGAATATCAGACGTTGAATATACTTTGGAGAATTCCCTAACTTAGAAATCGTATTTTGCACATCTGGGCAATGCAGTTTGTAAAGGAACAACATATTTGTTTAATCTTCTAAAATCTAAAATAAACTTCCGAGTTTTATTAGACTCCTTTTGACTGGAAGAACTAGAGAGGTCCGAGATGAGTAAGTCGGGATGATTCTATATATTCATCCAACATGACATTTATTCACCGCACTATCCAATATCATGACTGGAAACATTTGTTGCGGAAGGGATAGTTGGGAGAGGAGGGTATATACACATACGGTCGGACAATCTGACGGTGAAATTTAAGTGTTAAAACTTTACCAAAGGAAAATACGTACGACTCTGTCATTACTAAGAGCAACTACTTCTCTATTTTCTATTAAGAAATCAAGAGATAGTTTCTAACTGTGACGCATCCTGTAAAACCACTAAATCTGCTTCTTTCTTCGACTTTGAAAGAAGAATTTCCCTATAAACATCGCGTAATTCAGCGTTAGAAAGACCCTCGGATGTATCTATCCGGTTTATGTTTGAATCAAGAACTACGAAAGAACCGCACAAAGAATTTGCTTGTAGCTAACATTGTATTTCTTAGTCATAGTAACTGAGCTGAAACTAAATTAACACATGTTGACTAAAATTGTGCCGTCTATTTGACCCAACTTAAAACATTTGCCAAAAAATTGACATTGAAACAATATTTTTCTTCTAAAAACGAAGATAAACTTCGTTCAGAGGGGTAAGTTCTCGACGCGCCTATTGAACCGAACGTCAACGGAACAATAATCGATCGTGAATAAGCATTAAAATGAACGTGGTACTGAGGCAAAATAAATCGTAACTTTCATCGTCAAAAATTGAAAGTTCATGCACATAAGACTCGTGCTCGAAATTAATAGATTGTGTTTTGCAAAAAGAAACAGTAGGATCGACTTTAAAATCGTCGTTAAGAGCATTTTTAATCATTGCGATAATGGATTAAAAAAGAACTTTGATCATGTCACAATTTGAGCGGACTCCAAACATTAATGGAATGACTAACTGTGCCCCTGTGTCGTCATGATTGAGTAATCAACTATTTCAATTCTTTAAATCAAAGGAGATGGGCAGCGAAGCGAGTATATCAGTGCCTAACAACATATTCCCACTGAAGTACATTGGTTATTATACGATAATTACGAAATATTGGAACAGTCTATCGTTCAACAGTAACTGGAGTTTTACCCGACCTAAATTTTGGGATCACGTTCCCAGATATGGATTTTAGCACTATGTTATCCTCTTTTAATTTTTAAAGGATAGTATTTTCTTACGCGTTATCGACGTCCCGCTGACGGTAAGTTAAAAGAAACCCCGGAACCCAATGTCGTAAATAACTTGAGAATCTCGTAGAAAAAACTGATACTCTACAGTGAGTTTTTGAACTTTAGAAAATAGCTCTTGACCTACTACGAGGGATATCATCTATTTTATACACATTTGAAACAGACGATGTATTATTGAAATATTTGGGAAATATTAGCGTCAATTAGGGCGCAACTACGACAGAGTTTGAGGCCGAAAAACTTCGTAGGCTCGTTCTCAAAAATTTTGACTTAGAAAAAATAAGAAAGACTGAATCTGAGTTGTGAATCAAAAAATCGAGCGGTTACGGGAAAGTTTTGAGCAGCGATCTATGATTATGTGGAACATAAGATCTATTGAGAATACATTGCATGCCTTTTTGAAATTATATTTCTCAGATTTATTTATAGAAATTGCTTATTTGGATTATAAATATGTGTAATCAATAAATGCACTTGAAGACTCTAAATTGTTTCTCTGAAAAATGTACGGTAGGTGAGAGGAGGATATGTTCTACAACTTTGTATTCCGGGCCTTTGGCAGCCGGTTTATGAATAAGTTACTTGTGAACCTAACCGTCATGCGATTAGCATAATTGCACCCTATGATATGAATTTGGCATATGAGTAGTAGCAATGATTCACCTGCGTAACTTCCCCTTGAGTTACATATATTTGACCCCTATCATGAAAGAATTGGATTTGAAGCCCCTATGAACATGGACGAATTTTACTTGAACTTGTCGTGGATTACTATCGAATTGTTCTTGCTCGAATGGCGTGTATAACTTGGTCACCACTTTAATCACCTTGAGCTGAATAAGGTTCCCAGGAGATGTGCCCTGCAGTTTCTTTGAGACCCCCAGCATATGTGGCTTGTAACACATTGAACAAAAAGAGTTGAACACGCATTCAGAAGTATGGTGGGCATGTCTTTCACAGTTACAACAAAACACACCTTTTTGCGTATTCTGTTGCTTTGGAGATAAAGAATTTGCATTTGAAAATGACTTTTGAGGATACCGAGGCGTACTTTTTACTGTATGAGCCTGGTGAAAGGATTGTGGAGCCACATTTTTCTCAGTTTGAGTGTGATACACCGTGGTAGAAAAATTTGGATTTGGAGCTTTATTTGACGCCGATGCAATCTTGCCATTATTTAAAGAGTGAGTTTTCTTCAAATATGTTTGAATCTGCTTTGGAATTGAATTTTTAACATCAAAATCTTTGTGTATGACCCGTTGAAATTGAGGTTTAGCATTTGAATATAACATAGAAAATAAAAGTAAACGACGCTGTTCGTCACTAAACTTTACGTCGTGCATTAACGCAGCTGAATCGAGGAAAGTTTGTAAAACTTTTTGAGCTTCGGTTATGAACTCTGGAAGCGAGTGATTTTGAGACCATTTTACATTTATGAACTCACTGAAAGCTTCGAAGGAACTAATAGAGACCAAAGGATTTAAACAGTAAGACAGATTCTTCTTGAAATCTTCCCAATTGTCAGCCCGGAAGAGTTCCGGCGTGCTTCTTATAAGATATGAAGCATTCCCCTCCTTCATATTAACAAAACGTACGTAGCTCCGTAATTTCTCAACATCGGAGGTTATCTGTTCATCCTGGAAGTATAAATCGATAGCCGTAAACCACGATCCAAGCTCTGGACCTACCCAAGAATTATTTATAAACCCTACCAGCAGAGGTATGTTGGGCTTGGAATGTCTCAAACGGTCTATGTTCAACGTTTGACGCTCCATGTTTGCAGAATTATTTAAATGTGAAAAAGAATGATTATTTAAATCGACGGATTCAGCCCCTTGAGCTATCTCTTCAGGAGGACCTTGCTCCGTTGTATCGCGTGAGGAAACTTCAATGTTGTCCTCTGTATCAGAAGGCATTTAAAAAATGATGAATAATTACGACCAGAAAAAAAATATTAAACACAATATTCAAAGAACACGAAAAATCCCACAACAGCAGAAAATAGAAGGAAAATAATACAATAAGAAAAAAAAAAAAAAAACACGAAAAATCCCACAACAGCAGAAAATAGAAGGAAAATAATACAATAAGAAACCACGTAAGAATGGAATGCAAAAACTTACTCTGGCGTACACTTTCTGGCAGTTGCTTCAATGAATACTTCTGGACATAAATTAGTAAATAATGAAAAGGACTTTTGCCTTCAATAATAATAAATATTAAAATATATATAGTAAAAAAAAAAAATAATAAATCTTTTTATTTGTAATAAAAAAAAATAAATTAATTCACTCTTAAAATTTAGGAAAAAATTCCCCAAAAACAATGCCTTATATCCTCATTCCGATGCAGCAGAGGAAAAACTTCTTTTCGATTTTTATGTACGGTCTCTGATCATTGGAAAATCTGAAATTGTGGATTTCGCTGGAAGGATGCAATCTCTTCTTTGACAAGTACCTCAAAAAAAATAAAGAACATTAATATACATGTAAATAAATATGTATAAACAAAACAATATGTTTATACTGAAACACGATATATATATATATATATATATATATATATATATATATATATATATATATATATATATATATATATATATATATATATATATATATATATATATATATATATATATATTACTTGTACTTAGGCTTGTACTTGACCTCCACGCTATTTTAAATATCCCAGATTTCATTCAGATAGCACACTTCACACAAGTCACCTTTTTGTGGCTATATCAATTTTTGTGAAAACAAATGGATAAATTTTTATTTGAGTTGAAAAAATTTTCATACAAAAAAAATAAAATAAAATACTTTTTCACTGCAACTGGAATTTCTCTCGCAACAGTAAGAGAGGAAATGAGGAAGTATAAATTTTCTGAAAAAATTTATTTGCAGTTGATAACCTCGTCAATGTAAGGATTTCAGTATATAGAAAGAAACTCTTACGCATAAGCCACACACATATTCGTACAGGTAGTACATGAACTATACAGGATGATATATGTCCATAAAACATATGACATATATGTAAAATATATAAATTTCAATAAATATTTATATCAATATTTATTCTAGATGCATTTCAGAACATTTTAAAAACATCTGTTATAAAGTAAATAAACAGACGACAAAATTTTACAGTTATAATACAAGTCTCGTATAACTGTGTACAAACTGGAAATATCTGGTATGAGACCCAATGAACCCGTCTATAGTATCTTTACTATTATAAAATCAACCCCGTTATTACTTACAAAAATCTAGCCTCCGACGGCCTATCTTGAATAATTAAGAAACTAGAATATTCTATATTCTATAAATACAAAGAATTAAATAATAAAGTATTTTATACTATATAATTATATATATATTCTATTTATATATAATAATATATTTATTGTTCAAACAATATAAAATCTTTTTTTTTTTTTTGTTCAAGCAATATAAAAGTTTTTTAAATGTTAAATATATTTTAACAAATGAGAATAAAATATTGAAACAAGGATTCTATGTTTCAGAAACGCGAGGCTACAAAAGATAATTTGATTACGTCACTACGTCCACAGATGCCGCATCCAATTAGAATTAAGCAAAAATCGTTTGTATATTACTTGTTACAGGCGAGGATTGAACCCAAATGACAAAATGACTATTTTATGAAAATATTAAAAAAAAATATATTTTACATAAAAAAATATGAAAAAGAAATTATTTTTACTTACAGTATTTGCATTTTATATACATACAAAATACCTGAAGACATTTCTACACTTCATACAAATATAATACCAGATTAATTTTTCCTCAAAGACATCTAAATCTGCTCCGAGAATGATGGATCCGTTAAGGAATGGAAAAATATGATTCGCAACTTGTAGGCTTCTGAATAAATAAAATACGTCCCCAATGCTCTTTGTAGCATAAAAGAATATCTTCTGACCAATATAGAATAAAATCGCCTCTAAAATCTTGAAGTATACTGTAGATAATATACAAAAAATTCTGTGTAGACGTTGCTAGAAGGTTCTGTTTAAACGGTCGCCATCTTTTTCTTTCCGGTATATTTTCTTTATACAGGAACTGGTTTTGGTTATGATATCCGTGCGCTAATGGTACAAGACAAATCGTACTTCCCGAAGATTGCAAAACTGGACAGGATGAGGGACTCATCGGTGGCTACAAACTTTATCTATAATTGGTCAACTTGGAAGAGAGAGGCTTGAATGAGACGATGCACATATAAGAATAATCTTTAATAGTAAATCTTATATATATTTTCTTTAGCAATATCAATATAAATATATCTTATATATATATATATATTATATATATATATATATATAAAATATATATAATATATATATATATAATTAATATATATATAATATATTATATAATATATTATATATATATATATATATATATATATTTGTTCAAATAATAATGTAGAATATAGAAGTCACATTCCTTTAATAAATGGTTTTCAGTAAAATAATATTATTCTCCTTTTAACAAAATGCGTAGCAGTAAGGTCAGCTTTATTTACAAATATAAATCTTCTTAATAATCTTAATAATAATAATATAGATATTTCATTAATATTTAAATAGAAATCGAGTCTGTAATTAATCTTTGAGAGAGCGTGGTTTCGTGGAATACTTTAAATGCACTTGTGAGAGAGAGAGAGAGAGATAAACAGCTTGATTATGTAAAATATTCTTGAACGTAGATATGCGATTCTGCACAAATAATCTTTGCATAAAATATTAATCTTGTAGGAAACAATAATGTATAATCTTCTTCGTAGAAATTATCATACAATGTGATAAGGAATAAATAGACTTACTGTGTTCTGCAACAGTAGGATTGGAAAACGATGAGGCGGTCACTTCTACGACCAAAGTAAATGGTAGCTTGTTGTAAGCATAGATTCAATACAGAATAATAATAGGAATGGCTTCACTTGATAATAAAAATATTTAAATTGCAAAATAATATCACACGAGTTATCTTAAATCATTAGATCAACTCTTAGATTGCTAAAAACACAACAAATACTTTCTGCGTAACAGCAGTCTTTAAACACAACTCTCTCACACGAAACCAGCGACAGACTCTCTCGAATGATACAGTACATTCTACTATATACTACAATAATTCAGGGCTTATCAACAGGTGGCGCGTTTGCCCTTCAACCTAATTACTATTTGTACAATATTTGAAATAGATTTTAAATGCATTTGTTTTTCACTTTATCTATACTAGAAAATTATATAATGTATATAATTTGAGCGGTATATATATATATATATATATATATATAATATATATATATTATATATATATTATATATATATATATATATATATATATTATATATATATATTATATATATAATATATAATATATCATCATCATCATCAATCACCACCTTCTCTCCAAGACTGGGGGTAGTGTGAAGCATGCACTAGAAAGCAGAAAAGTAGTAGAAGAATATGACGAAAGTAGAAAAGAAAGCCCAGCCTTACCACCCCTTCATATATTTTAGTGAGAACTCGTCGCATTCAGAAAACCACCTTAGAGCTTCACCAGGGGACAGCGACGGACCCTCACTATGGCATCTCGTCATGTGGGGTAATCCCTTGGCCCAGGTGGGCCACAACAATATCCCCTCCACAAAATCCCGCTATTCACTCCTATTTTTGCACCTTTCTTCTCGCTCTGCTAACTCACATTTACTCTCCTCCAGGCATTTCTTTACTGACTCAAATCCATTTTTTCCTCGGTCTCCCCAGCCGTTCGATTCCCAGCACACTCACCACTATACATCCGCTAACCAACCGACTATCATCCATCCTTTCACATGACCAAACCAATCTCAACGTACTTTCTATTTAAATTTCTCTAATGTTACCCCTTTTTTTCAGCAACCACAAATTCTCTAAGTTTCATTTCTCATTTTATCAATTCCTTCTCACACCTAACACGCCCCTAAGGATTGTCCATCTGACCCATTTTACTTTAGATCTATCCCTTATTTCAGACTATAGTCTCACTACTAATACAATAGCAGCAGGTAACAACATACTCTCATATATATATATTATATATATTATAATTATATATATATATATATATATATATATATATATATATAATATTATATATATATATATTAGTATATATATATATATAATATATATAATATATAAATTTTTCATAAACATAATTTTCTAGAGGGTGGAGTCGGAGTCGGTAATTTTCAAGAGGTCGGAGTCGAAGTCGGAGTCGGTAATTTTGAAGAGGGTGGAGTCGGAGTCAGAAATTTTTTGAACCGACTCCACAACCTTGGTTAGAAGGCAGCTGGTGCATTTAAATCCTTGATGGATACAAAAGGACCACTCTTGAGGGCGCTAGGTTTTCATATGGATATGTTGTTAGTGGTGTTAATGTATAGTAGTGAAACTATGGTGTAGAATAAGAGGTATAGATCTAAGGTACAGTCTGTTTAGATGGCAATCTTGGTGTGTTTTAGGTGTGTTACAAATGAATAAGGTGTATATGAGAGAATGTATTAAGATGGTTTAGTCATATGGAAAGGGTGAGTGGTAGTCGGTTGGTCAAGCAGATGAATAGTATTGTTTTGTGATGGGAATCGACCAGCAGAGACACAGGAGAAAAAAGTGGTTTGAGTCGGTAAAGAAATGCAAGTTTGGCAAGGGCCAGAAGAAAGGTGCATAATAGGAGTGAATGGTGAATGGTTGGGTTTTGTGAGGTTGTATGGTTGTGGGCCTGTCCCAAGGAATGAACCCTTCATTGACGAGATACCACAACGAGAGTCCGTCGCTGTCTTATGACGCCCTATGGGGAATTTGTTTTCGACTGCAATGAGCTCTCATTTATGGGTAAGAGGGGGAAGGGCTTTCCTCTCGACTTATGTCATGCTCTACTACTTTTCTGTTTCCAGTGTATGTTGTGCACCTCACCTCCAATCTGGGGAAAGGAGGTAGAAGATTATTATTATTATTATTATTATTATTATTATTATTATTATTATTATTATTATTATTATTATTATTATTATTATTATTATTATTATTATTATTATTATTATTATTATTATTATTATTATTATTATTATTATTATTATTATTATTATTATTATTATTATTATTATTATTTATAGAAATTTAAGAGCCTGAAAAACGTTTCTTCCTTGTTGAAGAAAGTAAGTGAAAAATGTTCCGATTCAAATTTTGAATCAAATGAAGAAAGATTCTTTGCCAAACTTGTGAAATCGAAATTTCCTTTGGTGACTCTCAAGAAGTTGAGTGAGGAGGAATTAAAGGTAAATTTGGATTTAAACTTTGCTAGTTTAAAAAATAATTTATTTTTATTATTATCATCATCATCAGCTGCCCCTTGGATCCCCAGAACTGGGGGTGGGGTTTGCAAACATGAACCAGAAATCCGAGGCATGCATGAAAATTTCTAGGTCATAAATAAATAATGTAAGTTGTGGAAATTCTTTCTTCCCCACACTTAGCGATATTATTATTATTATTATTATTATTATTATTATTATTATTATTATTATTATTATTATTATTATTATTATTATTATTATTATTATTATTTTACATTTTTTATTATAGCTTTACTTAATTAAACAACTTAATTCGAGTTGTACAAATTAATCTGTCTATTCCTGTTTGGTAGTAAAACTCCGACTGTTCTCATGCGATTCCTCACAAGGATTCCATTGTCAGAAAATTCCAGAGCCTCATCTTACTTATATTTCATCCCAGAACTGTGCAAATTCTGTCTTATCAAAAACTCTCCATAGAAAAAGCAATTATTTTACTCGTTCCTCCTCTTCCCACTCATTCAGGACTCTACCAAAAGTTTCTTCTTCCTCTTTTCCTTCTCTTTTTATTTTGAATGGCTCCACAACTGTATTACCTTCTGCTAAGACTGAACTCGTTGCTCAAACCTTTGGCTTTAATTCTTCTAAAGATAATTCCTCTTCCCCATCTCTCTAACTCTCCCTCACTCTAATTCATTTATCTCTTTTAACATTTTCTTTTGAATTTTTTTTATTTAGTTCATATTTCCGTTTCTTTAATGGAACTGCCGTGGTTACTACCCAAACTTCAGAGAATTGGGTAGACGTATTGAACTGCATACTCCAAAAGCCATATGCCTCCAAGAACTGCAACTGTGTAACCGTGCTTTTCTGCAACCATTCAAAAGCAATATGCCTCCAAGAACTGCAAGGTGCCTCTCGCTTCTCAAAATCGTGGCGCTGATGATAAAGGTGGTGCGGCGATTCTGTTCCACGAATCGGTTCCGTTGACACATATCCCCATTTCAACTCTGTTACACGCGGTAGCTGCCCGTGTCATCCTCGATTTCTCGTTTACGTTGTGCCCTGTGTACCTTGCTCCTAGCTGCAGCTACACGAAGGAGGAGCGGACCTTTTCGAACTTTCGAAACCTCCCTCCACCCTTGTTGGTTTTTTGGGATTTTAATATTCCCCACCCAATGTGGGGTGACTCCGTTTCGTCACCAAATGGGGATTTGCTGATGGGTATTTTACAGAGCTCTTTTGGATGTCTCGACATAGACTTACCAAATTTCTAACGTTTCGACCCTCGTACTTCTTGTGTTGACATCTCATTATGATCTCTATCGAACATTGACAGATTCTGGCGGGACAGGTACCCTTAACTTTGTAGTATATTCATTACATCTCTCTGCCCAGACCATCCACAAACTCCCTATACCAGCTGGCGTTATAACAGGGCTGATTGGTCCTCCTTCCTAGATGCAACTTATATCCCCTGTCTCCAGGCCACTGACGTCTTTCCTTCCCCTGCGGATGCATTCACTTATTTTGCGGATGTTGTGGAAGCGTCATAGATCCTCGCCCTTCTGCTTGTTTTCGTTTTGCTACACTGTGGTGGAACGCAGATTGGGGGCCAGGCCTTTGAGTACTCGGCAATTTGGGATGAGAAAACCGGATGCTTTAAAAACTACGCTTGAAAGGGTTCTTTTTTGGGACGTGGATGGCTCTAGTGGTTAGAGCAATCCGGTTTTTATTGTTAACTCTTGACGCGGAGTCCATGTTTCGAATACCGCTGTGAGAGAGTAAAAATTCTCCTGTGACTCCATTCATTTAAAATGGGAATTTTAAATGAATGAGTCACAGGAGATTACTCTCCATCAGCGGAATTCGAACATTGGACTCCGCGTCGCAAAGTTAACAATAACCGGATGCCTCTACACGCCTAGCCCATCCACGTCCCCATAAAAGAACGCTTCAAGCGTAGTTTTTAAAGGACGGTTTTCTTATCCTATAATTTGCTGAGTACTCAAGGCCTGGCCCCCATTTTAAATGAATGAGTTACACAGGAATTTTACTCTCCATCAGCCCGGATTCGACATTGGACTCCGCGTCCAGAGTTTAACAATAACGCGATGCTCTAACCATAGGCATTCCACGTCCCCAAAAAAGAACGCTTCAGACGTAGTTTTTAAGCACCCGGTTTTCTCATCCATAATTGCTGAGTACTCAAAGGCCTGGCCCCATAACCGTGCAGGTAAACTTTATAGATCATAGCAAATACACTTCCAAGCCTAAATCCTCTTTAATGCCGCTCCTGCTCTGTCTCGTTTTATAAACAGGAGGACTAGCAAACAGTAATTTAGAACTTACGTTTCCATAGTCAACTCCGAGGCCATTCCTTCAGTGTATGGTGTTGTGCGCAAAATTACTCGCAAGCACTACAGGGAGCCGCCAACGATCATCAGCTATGACCCACAACCGTGTGACATCATTTCCGCCCCGGGCGTAGTTGTTGATGAGCTGAGATTCCATTTTGCTACTTGCTGCAGCAATTCTTGGTACCGAGAACCTTTCCGATCGTACCATCACTGCACTCGGTCCCCGAACTTTTCTGTCCCTCCTGGAGAGGATCCTTCATACAATC
>JABUQX010062913.1:37500-39686 GCA_015478945.1 Trachelipus rathkii | reverse complement strand
TCTTATATATAATAGTATATATATACTATTACGAGAGATAAACACCACCGCATGCAGAGCCCTAAACAAAGACTCAGGTGGGTTACTTCAATAACGTCTGAGCACATCGAGCCAAGCCCAAGGAGAAATAACTCACATTCTCCTACCCCGACCAATATGCGACTTGGGACCCCCTCGCTTTGTGGGCGAAGTTGCTTCTACCACTGACTACCTGATGCGCTTTATTAAATAAATATTAAAATACTAAATACTTAAAAAAAGAAAAAAATATCAACATATCTCTTGTCAATATATAGTATATATTATTATAGATAGATATATATACTATATAGATATATTATATAATATATATAATATAATATATATATATAATATACTAATATATAATATATATTACCATTATCAACAATATTTTCATCACTAGCACTTTTATCAAATAATACCAAATTCACCAATAATTATATTTCCTACACTAACCACTACACTATATATCCATAACATAATGACAACTAGATTAAATAACTTCAACGATTATCACCCATCACTATTACCCTAAACACTAGCTATTTATTATCATAACATTCAATATCACTAATTAATAACTATCACTACTTACACTAATTACTTATTAACACAAAGGAAATTATATCAAGTTAGACACAGAAATTAACCACAACCACGCTTCCTCTCAGGAGGAATATTTTACAATCATTGGCGATTAAACATCAATGATAGAATTTTTTACATCAATCTAAATATTTCGCCTTTCTTGCCACACACCTGATACATACGCCGGAAAGTAAAAGACCCATTACTTCTATATTTTACTTCCATAAGCAATAAATTTCTCATAGATATACTTGTATATAATATAATAGATAATATATAATATATATATATATATATATATATACTATATATATATATATTATATATATATATATATAAATATATATAAACTAATATATAATATTAATGTACAATATATATTATGTATATATATATCATATATATTATATACGTATTTATATATATATAATATATATATACTATTAATATATATATATTAACTAATATATAAATTATATACTCATATATATATGCTATAATATTATTATTATTATATTATATATATATACTATATATGACTACCACACTAACAAACATAGCTTGTTAAATTTTTGCAGCCAATAAAATTAACTTTTACATAAAGTTATATATATATATATGATACTTTGAGATATATCCTCATTAGATTCTATAAATATATTTACATTATATATATAGTAATATATATAATAGTGAGAGAATATATATAATATACTATATATATATACATTTTCTAATATATATTATAATATATATAATTAATATATATATATAATATAATATATATTATATATATATCTATATATATATATTATATATATATAATATTTATATTCACTATATTATATATACATATTACTACTATATAAATATATAAATAACAATATTATATATATATATATATATTATTATATATATATATATATACTATATATATATATATACTTATATATGATACCACACTAAACAAAACAGTTTGTTAAATTTTCCTGTTCAAAAAATTAACTTTACATAAAGCAAAGTTAAAAAAAAAATGGATATAATTTAAAAAATTTTACTTGTACTTTTTCTCAATATTAATTAAAAAATTATTGTAAAATATTTAAAGAAAATAAAAGCAAGTGTCTTGCGGTAACTATTTAAATATCATTATTTGAAATTCAACAATGCAGACCTTTGATCAAAAAACAATTTAATATAGCATTGCATTTTCGATATAAAAGTATAATATCATATGCGATGTAAAATATATTAAATGAGAGTGTTGATGAACAATTAAATCATTGACCGCGTAATCAATATTTTCTACGCAAAAAGTAGTCCCTTCCATATTTCATTATATTAGTAATCATAACGTCCAGAAATTAAGTCAAGATTAAAATCTCAATTAAAAAAAATTATCTTCAGGTTGTTTATATAAGGTTTTTAAAGAATAATATCAGGTCAAACTAAATTAATTTCCCTGAAATGACAATTCTCAAGATTATGTCATTATTGACAGAATTATATTATTCGATATAAAAAAAAAATTTTGTGTATTACTAATTGTATAGTACCATAGTTGGGGAGGCGTCACT
>JABUQX010062913.1:22500-35000 GCA_015478945.1 Trachelipus rathkii | reverse complement strand
CTACTTTTTGAAGGCAAAAATTCAAAATGTTCACATTTTTTTTTATTATCTAAATTATTAAAAAATTCCTCCTGTAAACATCATGTGCAATTATTTTTTAGTAAAATTCGTAAATAGATTGTTAGATACAGAACTTATTCAGAGAGGTTCTGAACTAAACAAAATTCAATTCCAGTCAAAAATTGCAATTCCAGGTTTAGGATCAAAAAATGTTTTATGTTAAATTATAGGAAAATCGATTATTTGTTCATATCTCAAACTCTAGCTCGATTTCTTTGATTACTGAGTCAAAATAATGGAAGCCGAGCCGAAACGGAGCCGGACCGGACCTGGGTAATTTTTATCATTGAAATAGTTTTTTTTAGATGAAAAATTTAGTCAGAAGACGTGCTAACAATTTTCAAATTGTACAGAATCCTTAGTCGGATCGGATCCGAAGTCAGAGCCGGAGTCGAGGTCGGAGCCGGGAGCCGCAGCCGGAGTATGATTTTTTTCGAAAGAATAAATTTTGTTGAGATCTCTGAACAGTTATCAAATAGGGCAGAAACTTTATTCGGATCCGGAGCTGAAGCCGAATTTTGACCGGCCGGAGCCGGAGCCGGATACTGGGTTATTATTATTTTTTCTAAAAATATATTTTTAGGTGAAAATTTTATAGCCAGAAGACGTACTGAACAATTCAAACAGTACTGAAAGAAACCATTATCAGATCACGGAGCCGAAGTAAGTCGAGCCGAGAGCCGACCGGACCGGAGCATGGGTATGAATTCTTTCAAAAAAAATTTTTTTAGGTGAAAAATTTAATGCCAGAAGACGGACTGAAACAATTTTTCAAATAGTGCAGAATCGCTTAGTCGGACCGGATCCGGAGCGGAAGCCGAAGTCGGATCTGGACGAAGTCAGAGCCGGTGCGTAGTTTGATTTTTTTTTCGAAAATTTCTTTTACGTGAAAATTTATGCCACAGAAAGAGTGCCTGAACAATTTTAAATAAGTGCAGAAACCTATTGGATCCAGATCCGAGCGGGCCCGGATTCGGAGCGGGATTCTGGTATAAATTTCTTTTAAGAAAAAATTTTTTTAGATTGAAAAATTTGTTGCCAGAAGAAAGTGCTGAAACAGGTTCAAATAGTGCAGATCATCCTTCGGACCTATTCCGGAGTCGAGCCGGAGTCGACAGTCGAGCCAGCATCAAGCGGTGTATAGTATAAATTTTTTTCAGAAGAATATTTTTTAGATGAAAAAATTTATCTGCCAGAGTCTGCTAACAATTTTCAAATAGTGCGAAACCTTAGTCAGATCGGAGCCGGATCCAGGATATGAAGCCGGAGCGACCGAGCCGGAACACTGGGTATGAATTTTTTTTTCCAAAAAATTATTTTACGTGAAAAATTTTAAATGCAAGAAGACGCACTGAACAATTTTCAAATATCAAAACCTAGTCAGGCCCGTGATCGATTCGATCAGGATCGATTCGGAGACGGATCCTGGTATAATTTTTTCAAGAAATAATTTCTTAGATGAAAAAATTTATTCCAAAGACGCTGAACAAATTTCAAATAGGCAGAATCCTTAATCGGAATCGGATTGAGTCGACCGAGCCGGATTCAAAGTCGGAGATGAGTCGAAGCCAGACATGATTAATTTCGAAAATAATTTTTAGGATGAAAATGTTTATTGATAGAAGACGTGCTGAACAATTTCAAATAGTTCAGAAACCTTAGTCGGATTCCGAGCCGAACCGGCATCCTGAGTATGAATTTTTTTAAAAAACATATTTTTAGTGAAAACTATTTCATGCCAGAAAAACTACTGAACAATTTTCAAAATAGTTCAGAAACTTAGTCAGGGATTCGGAGACCGAAATGAAGTCGGCAGCGGAGTATAGAGCGGAGCGAGTCAGAGCCGAGAGCCTGGTATGAATTTTCTTTCAAAAAAATATTTTTTAGCCGTGAAAAATTTAAGGCCCAAAGAAAATCGTACTGAACATACAATTCAATAGTCAGAAACCTTTAATCGAGTTGTCCGAATGCGGAATCCGATCCGGACAGATCGGAGCCTATATCCTTGTTTAAATTATTCTTACAAGATAATTTTCTTAGTATAAATAATTTATTCCAGAAGACTTGATGCAAACAATTTATTACAAAATAGATGCAGAATCTCCTTTAATCGGTATTCCGGATTCGGAATTCGGAGCCGAGTCGATACCGGAGCCGGAGTTATGATTTTTGATTTTGTGAAAATTATGATAGAAAGAAGTTCAGACCTATTTCAAATAATACCTTATCAGATTCCGAGCCGAAGCCAACTCGGTGCCGGCAGCCCAGAGCCGGACCGGGAGCCGGACGGAGATGGAGCCGGCATCCTGGGTATTAATTCTCATTCAAAAATAATATACTTCTTTTAGCGAAACAACTGTATTGCCAGAAGACGTGTTAAACAATTTCATTAGTACAGAAACTTAGTCGGATCCGCAGCCGGAGCCGTGAGCCGGAGCCAAACCCGGAGCCGGGTTTTTTTTATGATTTTTTAAAATATTTTTTAGTGATAAAAATTCATTGAAAGACAGATGTGCTGACAATTTTCAAATAGGCAGGAACCTTTGGATGAATCCGATCCGTACAGCAGGACCGGATCGGACGGAGACCGAATCTTGCTTATAAATATTTTCAAAGAATATTTTTTAGTTGAAAATGTATTGCAAAAGACTTGCTGACTAATTTTCAAATAGTTCAAATAAACTAGTCGCGATCCGATCCAGATCGAACCGAGCCGGATTTAGAACCCGATCAGTTTATAAATTTTTCCAAGAAATATTTTTTTTAGATGAAAAAATTATTGCCGGAAGACGTGCTGAAATTTTGGTTCAAATAGTGCAGAAACCTTTAGTTGGATGGAGTCGGAGTCGGAAACGGAGCCGAATTCTGGCAATTTATGTTACTATAAATATTTTTTGTGAAAAGTTTATTGCCAGAAGACATGCTAAAACAATTTCAAATAGGCAGCAGAAACCTTATCGTCCAGCGCCGCGATCTGGCAGCAGCCGGAGTATGAACGGGAAAACCGGATTCTGGGCATAAATTTTTTCAAAAAAAATATTTTGTACGTGAAAAAATTATTCCAGAACATACTGCACAATTCTACAGTGCAGAAACTGTAGTCCCGGATGGCCCGGAGCCGGAACAAAAAATAATTACTTTTTTTTGTGTGGATTGTAAAAAAAATATATCAAAGGCTTAAATTATTAAAAAAAAAGAATATATATTATATATATATATATATATATATATATATCTATATATATATATAAATATTTAAATATATATATCTTAGTAATATAATATAATATATAATATATATATATATATATAATATATATATATTATATATACTATATATATATATATAATTATAATATATATATAAATATAAATATATAATAATATAATATATAATAGTATATATATATAGATATATAATATTAATATATATATATTATATATTATAAAAATATATATATATATATATATAATATAACATATATATATATAATATGGATTGACCTATCAAAGAATCAGAGTTGGGTAAGTAGCAAGGATGTATTAGTTAATGGATAATTTAAAAGAGAGTGGAGGGCCCTCTACTATCGCGAATGATTTAGTTTATGTTGGAACTCTAAAACCTTTGATGGGATTAGTAGAGAGAGATTTGGCAGGTGTAAAAGGAGGGATTTAAAGTAAACGTAGCAATAGATAAGTTATTCGATTTTGATGAGGATACCTCCCTGCTGTAAAGTTATGTTAGATGGCAGAGCCAGCTGAACAATGGCTGAACTTCAAATTTAAGGATATCGATGAAAAGAGGACAACGGAAGACCAATTAGTGAAAGTTGCGCACACAGAGCCGTGCCATTAAATCCAGTGGATGCAAAGGAATAAGTCTTGAGGGCTGCATAGGTCTTACCATCACCGGATATGCTATACCTGTGCTACATGTATAGTAGTGAACGATGGCTGAATAAGAGGATACAGACTAATAAAGACAATAATAGAATTCTGCTGGGCTACACGGATTTATGGAGTGCTACTGGGGTGACAGGAGCCAACCCAAACCAAGTCAAGCTCACTGCCAACATGAGCAACAAAGCTTGTCATAAATGCAAATATAAGACGATTGAAAAAAATTTCACTCGCGCCAGGACTCAACAATCGACAACAGCGTCACCGTTAGACCATGTACACAGGAGGATCTGTCACCGCTAAAATCGTGCCCCCAGAAAATGAAGTAATCTCGGAACAGTTTTCAAGTCCCCTGCTTCGATATCACTTGATTTGAACAGTACTTATTTGAATCCATAGAAGGGTGCTTTAACCCCTTACTGGCTACAACCCACATTTCTTAGACCCTTTGTTTTGCTTCCCGGTGCTACCAGATAGCAACCAACAAATTAAGTCACCTTGGCCATATCTAGATCTGTGCTATAAAGTCCTGCACATACTACTAAAGACGAAGAAAAATTTCACTCCCGCCAGGACTCGAACCATCGACAACAAGCTTCGCCGCTCACTAGACAATATACATTAGGCTCACACATAGTCCATCCACTCTGCACCAAAATCTCGAGTTCCGAAATCTCTCCCCTCATATCGATAATCACATCTTTCGAAACCGAGCATAACTCTATTTAAAGGCCCACAGAACGATGGATTGGCAATCCCTCGGCCCCCAACATCGCATTTACTGCGGTCCTCACTGGATCACGAACACCGACCAAGCACAAGGAACGACCGAACATGCGACAAAACATCGCTTTCACAATTTGCCAACATTAAGACGACAAACAATATTCAATTCGCCCAGGACTCGAACCACACCGAAGACAGACGTCCACCGCTTGTATATCAGATGTGAGAGCGGGAGCGGTCTAGCTCCACTAGGTCCAGCCGTCCTTCCCAAAATAGGGGTATCTTGAGAAGTTTCACAATATACCTGCTTCGATATCACTGCTTTAAACCTCTATACTTAATTTAAATTCAAAGCTCAATAGCAGCCTTTTCTAGGCTACCCACGCATTCTACTGGAGCTCCTGGGTTACAGAAGCAACGACCATAGCAAAGAACGCCGACAATGCGACAACAGCTTTGCCACAAAATTTGCAATAATTAGACGAAAAAAAATTCACTCACGCCAGGACTCGAAACCATTACAACAGCTTCCCGTTAGACAATGTACAATAGGCTCTACCACTAGCCCAATCCGCCTGCCCAAAAAAATAAGTCATCTTGGAAGTTTCCAAATCTCCTGCTTGATATCACTGCCTTGAAACTCAATACTTATTTAAATCCACAAAGGGATGGTTGCCCTTCTGGGGCTACACGCATTCTTCAGGGGTGCTACATGGTTACAGAGCACACCAAAGTCAAGGAACGCCGAGAAACGCAGAAAATGTTTGTTGCCGCAATTATATGCACAATAATAAGCGAAAAAAAATTTTCCACTCGTGCCAGACCTTGAACCATCGAACAACAGCTCGCCTGCTGACACATGTTCAGGAGCTCATACCCATAGTCTGATCCGCCTCCCCAAAAAAAGAAGGCATCCGAAATTCAAATATCTACTTGATTCCGATATCACGCTTTGAAACTCCATACTATTAAATAGAAGGGTTGTTGGAACCCCTTCTGGGGCACACGGACATTCTTCGGTGCGCTCAGGTTACAGAGCAACGACCAAAGCTCAGGATCCGACCGACATGCGCACAACATCTTCGACAATATTTGCAATAATAAGACGAAAAAAAATTGCATCGTCCGACTCGAACCATCGAAAACAGCGTCGCCGTTAGACAATTCGGAGGGCTCTGCAAGATCCACCTCCCCGGTAAAAGAAGGCATCTCGAAAGTATTCAAATCTCCTGCTTTCGATATCACGGTTTTGAAACTCGAAACTTATTTAAATCCACAGAAGGTTGGTGGAACCCTTCTGGGGCTACTCCGCATTCTTCAGGTTGCTCAATAGGGTATACAGAAGCAACAGGACAAGTCAAGGATCGACGTAACGCATGCCACACATGCTTGTTACGAAAATTTGCCAATAGATAAGACGAAAAAAATTCCCACTCGCGCCCCAGGACTCGACCCCATACAACCAGCTCCCGCCGTATAGACCAAGTACAGTAGGCCTCTACCCCACCTAGTCGATCCTAAAAAGAAGATCCAGAAACAGTTTTCCAATAACTTCGACACTGCTTTAAACTCTAACCATTTAAATCAATAGAAGTGCTTCGAACATATAAAATATATTAATATATACTATATATATATATATATATATATAATATATATATAATATATATACTATATATATATATTATATATAATATAATATTATATAAAACACAAATATATATATATAATATATATATATATATATATATATGAGAATAAGTTTTTTTTTTTTTGATATCTAAAAAAAAAAAATTTTCAAATGTTTATTTGTGTTTTCCTAACCATTTTTCTACCATAGAATATAAAAAAAAATTCCATTAAAAAAAACCGAAAATTTTTTTCCTTAAATTTGTACAAGCTAATATAACCCGTGTAACAACCTGACCTTATATTTAAAGTTTTTGTAGAGTAAGGTGGTTAAATGGGTTGACTATTTCTTTCAAATTTGAAAAACTTTTCCCAGAAGAATGGAAATTTTTTGTTTAAAAAACAAATTTTTCAAATAAGGTTTCTAAATAAAATTTATCACACTAAATTGGGAGATTTAGTAAAAAAAATTGAAATTTCTTGAAAATTAAAGATTTTATGGAGTTTTTGTGGAAATTCAAAAAAAAAAAATTTTCGGATATTGGATTCAAAAAGAATTTTTTTGTTTGTTTTTTCCATAAAATTAAAAATCCCAATAGTTGATATCAAAAAACATTTCTTTTACCGTTTGAATATATCTATGAGTCTCTCTACCTCTGGGTTTCTCTGATAATAGATAGATATAGATAATTATAATATATTATTAATTATTCTTCCGTAATTAAACGTTTGAAGCGATTGAGCAACTTATATTTTTTAGCGATTGGTTAAAAAATACTTTTTAAAGTGAGGAAACATACCAACTTTTAATTACATACTTGGTGAAAAAATCTACTGAATAATACGATATAAGTATAACTAATACTCTATTATATAATATATATATATATATATATATATATATTATATATAATATATATATATAATAATATAATATATAATATATAATATATGTAATATATATATATAATAAATATATATATTATAACTATAATAATAAATATAATATATATATATATATAAATATATATTATATATATATATATTATATATATATATATTAATATATATACTAATATATTAATAAAATTATTAAAAATATAATTATCTGTAAAAATATTTAGTTAATATTCTTTAATACCAACTTTAAGTTCAACCTCCCTTTTACACTATTATATATATATTAACACTTAGCCCATAAATAAAATGATATTAAAACCAAAAATAATAGAAAATAAGCGAACGAACAGAGGTAAACGTTTTTATTCTGAAATTGAAATATATAATTAAATCACAATTGCTGTTAACATTTGCTTGTTTTCATTTATAAATTTATACTAATAGCATAAAAATTTTGCAGTGGAGAGAACGAGAAGAGAGAGACGCACCTCAAGAGAAAAACCTAACAGAGAGCAGAAGAAAAAGACCATAGAAAGACGAAGAAAGAAGACGAGAGAGAGACGAACCGAACATCTGAAAAATATTTGGCAAACCTTTGCGTATTACAAAAATAAACAATCTAATGTCATTTTCTCTCAATCTCTCTTCTTCCTTTATATCATATATATAATACTACTATTAACCTAATATATTATAATATATAACTCTAAATAATCACCTATAAATAGAGAAATATAAAAATATACCTATATATACAATTACAATATATATATAATAACATATAATATAATACCATCAATTACATATATATTTTAGTTAAATTAAAATATAAATTATATATATCTATATATATATAATAATTATTATTATAATATATACCTAAATTATATATATAATATACATATAATATATATAATATATATAATACTAATATATATATAATACTTAAATACTATAAATATAATATATAAAGAAAATAAAACTTAAAATACAATAATATTATATATATATAATAAATAATCCTTAAATAACCTAAAAACTACTATTAAACCTTAATATATATAACCTTAAACTATACTATATATACTCATATAAACCTATATACCTATAAATAATTATACCTATTAATAATAAAATAAATGACCTATATATATATATATATATATATATTTATATATAGCGTTGCAAATCTGGCCATAAATTTGACTGGAGGAGGGTCCTAAAAATCCTGACGAACGGAGCAGTCTACCCAACCTATTACCTCAATTTTTAAATTACCTGTAATTACCAGACCTTGCAAATACACATATACTTATACACTCTCTTCGTCTAATTCATTTAGTGAGAGGGTGATAAGTCAAGCTCTCAATATCTACAGCTTTAAAAGAAATAGAGTTTCACCTCAAAATATTCATATGCTCTACTACATGATTTGTTAATCTTAATCTAGTACATGATTTGTTAATCTTAATCTAATACATGATTTATTAATCTTAATTTACCACATGATTTGTTAATTTTAATCTACTACATGATTTGTTAATCTTAATCTACTATATGATTTATTAATCTTAATCTACTACATGATTTGTTAATCTTAATCTACTACATGATTTGTTAATCTTAATCTACTACATGATTTGTTAATCTAAATCTAGTACATGATTTATTAACCTTAATTCAGTACATGATTTGTTAATCTTAATCTACTACATGATTTATTAATCTTAATCTACTACATGATTTATTAATCTTAACTACTACATGATTTATTAATCTTAATTCCACATGATTTGTTAATTTAATCTACTACATGATTTGTTAATCTTAATCTACTAAATGATTTGTTAATCTTAATCTACTACATGATTTGTTAATCTTAATCTACTACATGATTTGTTAATCTTAAACTTTGAAAATTAATTTGGCTAAATCTGTTTACATTATATGCTCCAAATTTTCAGAAAAAGAATAACGAGTTATGATTTTATAATATTAAACATTAAATATTGAAACTTTAATTTAATTATTTACCGAATTTCTCAGTAAAGAAATCAACCATTTTAGGACATTTGTAAAAATATCGAACCATTTGACCTCTGGTCATGTCATGCCCAATTTGCATGATGTGCCCATAGGTCAAAGGGTTAGTTAGGTATATAGAAAAATACCCACAGTTAATTGAAGCCTAATTCGTCCAATTCTATTTGATCTGAAAATTTCATGATATTGGATGAACGGTATAATAATAATAATAATAATAATAATAATAATAATAATAATAATAATAATAATAATAATAATAATAATAATAATAATAATAATAATAATAATAATAATAATTTAATAATAATAATAATAATAATAATAATAATAATAATAATAATAATAATAATAATAATAATAAAAATAATTAAATAATAATAATTATTTAATAATAATAATAATCAATACTACTACTACTACTACTACTACTACTACTACTACTACTACTACCACTACTACTACTACTACTACTACTAATAATAATAATAATAATAATAATAATAATAATAATAATAATAATAATAATCACTACTACTACTACTACTACTACTACTAATAATAATAATAATAATAATAATAATAATAATAATAATAATAATAATAATAATAATAATAATAATAATAATAATAATAATAATAATAATAATAATAATAATAATAATAATAATAATAATAATAATAATAATGCAGAATTATGCTCCAAATCAAAGTTTTAGAAAAGTCACCATATTATATCTACCCCGAAAATTTCATAAAAATTGGGCGAATTGTACAAAATAGAAAATTTCCAATTTCTACAATTTTTTTTTGAGTTAAACAACGAATCTATAATTAATATCTATTGTACTACATTTTTAATATGCATACTTTCATAAATATATAAAAAAGCTCAAATTGTTCATTTGTTTATCACGAAATTTCAATACCTATACAAAATAAATTGCATCGAAATTAAAATAAAAATCCTTTACTTAAACCATGTTACTGCTAGAGAGTTTATAAAAGATATCGAAATCCATAAAAGTTATCAAAATGCATCAAAACATCAAAATGCATAAATGTTATCAAAATGTATAAAAGATATCAAAATGCATAAAAAATATGAAAATGCAGAAAAGTTATCAAAATGGATAAAAGATATCAAAAGACATAAAAGTTATGAAAATTCATGAAAGATATCAAAATCCATAAAAGCTATCAAAATACAAATGTTATGAAAATGCATAAATCATACTAAAATGCATTAAAGCTATCAAAATGTATAAAAGATCAAAATGCATAAAAAATGTGAAAATGCATAGAAGTATTGAATATGCATAGAAGTTATCAAAATGCATAAAAGAAATGAAAATGCGTAAAAGGTATGAAAATGCATAAAAGTTATCAGGATGCATAAAAGCTATCAAAATGCATAATAAATATGAAAGTTCATTTCAAATATTAAAAATCTATACTTGAAGTTTCTTTAAAAAAAAAAATGCAGTTCAAGTGAATAAAAATCTCATAATTATTATACATCTGCTGTATATCTGTCGTATATTATATATATATATATATATATATATATATATATATATATATATACATATATATATATATATATATATATATATATATATATATATATATATATATATATATATATATATATATATATATCTGTTATATATATATATATATATATATATATATATATATATATATATTCATACATTCTTTACTTCATTTCAAATTGGAGACAATACAACAAGCACAACTAAAGGACACTAAAGCAAAGCAGGATATTAATTTTTCCTACATTGCCAAAAAAAAAAAAAAAAAAAAAAAAAAAATTAAGAATTGAGTTTTCAGGTGGGGGTGATCCTAATGATGATAAATGCTTTCTCATTGATTAGCGCTTCAAAAGTGTAGTTATATATATATATATATATATATCATATATATATATAGTATATATATATATATATATATATATATATATATATATATATATATATATATATATATATATATATATATATATATATATATATATATTTATAAATTCATATTTATCTTTATTATATATATATATAGTATATATATATATATATATATATATATATATATATATATATATATATATATATATATATATATATATATATATATATATATATATATATATATATATATATATATATAATCCACCTTCTCTCCCCAAGACTGGAAGAAAGGTGCGATACATGTACTGGAAACAGAAACGTAGTAGAAGTATATGACGCAAGTCGAAAAGAAAGCTCAGCCTTACCGCCCCTTTATACCTTTTAGTGAGAACTCGTCGCAGTCAGAAAAATCCACCCTAGATCTTCACGGGACCGCGACGGACCATCGCTATGGTATCTCGTTATTGTAGGGTTCATCCCTTGGCATAGGTGGGCCAAAAACATACTCCCCCACAAAACCCCGCCATTCACTACTATTATGCACCTTTATTCTCGCCTCTACCAAACTCACATTTCTCTCCTCCAGGCATTCCTTTACTGACTCAATCCACTTTTTCTTCGGTCTCCCAGCCGGTCGATTCCCAGCACACTCACCACTATACATCCGCTTAACCAACCGACTATCATCCATCCTTTCCACATGATCAGACCAGACCATCTCAATGTACTTTCATTTATTCTCTCATTTACTCCTTTTTTCACACCATACAGCTCCCTAATATGTTCATTCCTCATTTTATCAATTCTTCTCACACCTACCACTTCCCTAAGATTATCCATCTGAATACATTATACTTTAGATATATACCTCTTATTCCAGATCATAGTTTCACTACTATAGATTAACACAGGTAACAAAATACCCTCATGTAAGACTCTAGCGCACTCAAGACTTAGTCCCTTTACATCAATCAAGGATTTAATTACATGAGCCACCTTCCTACCATTCACAACTTTCCTACTACACTCTGTATCATCTGTTCCCTTTTCATTTATCATATATCCTAAATATTTAAACTCAGACACCTATTCCAGTTGCTCACCATCCAATATAACTTCACACAGAGGACTGTCCTCACTCACAACCATAACTTTACTCTTACCTACGTTTACTTTCAAACCCCTCCTTTTACACACCCTGCCAAATCCCTCTACCAATCCTCTCAAACTCTTTTTAGATTCGCCACATAAAACCAAATCATCCGCATATAATAGGTAGAGCACCCTCCACTCTCCTCCATTCTCCATCATTCT
>JABUQX010062913.1:0-12500 GCA_015478945.1 Trachelipus rathkii | reverse complement strand
CGCCCCTTCCCCTACGGTGTTATAGTCGATTACAGCCAGCATCCCTCCTCCTATGTTCCCCGTCGCGCTGTCGAAGCCCAAACTAGTTTGATGCCGTCTATAAAGCATTTTCCATCTCCGCTGGCAAATTATACCAGGATTCCAAAATGTATTCCTCGATTTTCGCTAAGTACTATGTAGTTTGATGACCTATATATTCTCTCTCTCTTTTTTTTTCTCTTTTTTTTTTTTTTTTTCCGGGCTAACGTTAAACAAAGATTTATCCACCTTATGTTGATTTCCCGCATTTTTTTACTGTAGCATTAATAGTTATTTAAGATACATTTGGACGGTTTTGATATTAACATCGTCGCGACACAGCACTATATAATACTCATAATACAATATATATATATATATATATAATATATATATATATTAATGCTATATAGTTAATATATATATATATATATATACCTTATACCTCATTATATATATATATATATTATACATTTTAAAAATATTAATATACTTAGTATTATATATAGAAGTTGAGTTATATATATAATCGGAAGACTGAGACATAGAAAAATCTTCCCTACAGTATTCTTCCGGTACATTATTGCCGTACACAAAAATATTATTTTAAAATCAGCTCAAATTTACAAAGATTATTGAAAAAATATAATAATTAAACGTATTTTTAAAATTTGTAATATATTAAAAAAGTTTGGGAAAGATAAACTGTTTGAGGAATTCCTCCCCCTCAAATATTTTCTTCAGAAATTAAAATTCTTCTAAAACTAAACAACATATATTATTAACTTTAAAATCTTAATAGCAATTTTAACTCTCTACAATATATCGCAAAGAGATGTCGCACTAGTTATTAGGTATATATGTTATTATTACTCCGTCCCATTTTGAGGGTTTCCTATATATCCCAAGAATTTTGTTCTGAAGATTTTGAGGGGTTACCTGAACTATCTTATTCTCCCCACTCTCTCATTACGATAGGATGTATTTAGCCTTATAGTATAACGTTCCTATTATACATTTGCTAAGAATCATTTTTTATTACTATTTATTAGACAAGGAAAAAAAACAAAAAAGACACGGATACCAATAAAAACTAATCCAGCTGGAGCTAGCAGGTAAAGCAGTACATATAAAAATATAAATAATCATTTTATAGTATAAACATACAAATAAATAAACAAACAAACACCTTTTATATATTAGTAATATATATATATATAATATATATATATATATATTATATTAATATATGATATATACTATAATATATATTAATTATATATTATATTATATATATAATATATATATATAATATTATATATATATATATATATATATATATATATTATATATATAATATTATTAAATATATTATAATAATTATTAAGATATATATTATAATATAATATTAACTAATTCTCAACCTGTTAAAACCCTTATTTAAATCATGCTTAATAAATCCTTCTTCTCGAGATATATATATTATATATAAGGTATATAACTAACGGTAGTATAGGGGGGGGGGAGGACTACTAAAGAAATTGAACTAGTTTACGTAGTCATACCCACAATGCCTGGCGCACACCAAGTGTTCGCTAAGCTATATAGATAGTTATTAATTATCTATTGCCCCCTAAGTGAGATAAGTATATAAAACGCTATAGGATTTGCTACGCGGAGGTAGTATACTATATCTATATAGGAACCTCTCGTATATGAGCGTCTCTCTAGCTGCATTAATAAGTGAGTCCGTAGGAGTCAACCTCCTCGTGTTACGTCACGCAGGTAATTCTATATTAATACTTATTATATATATATATATATTTATATATACTATTATATAATATATATATATATATATATATATATATGTTATTAACTATAATATATATAATAACGTATTATTATATATATTAATATATATATATAACTATATAATAATTAATATAACTATATATAATTTACCATAATATAATAATATATATATTATATATATATAAAAATAATTAATATATATATATATATATATTATATAGTTATATACTTATATATTATATTATATAATTATATTTATATATATTTATCATTTATTATTAATATATATATATATTAATAATATAATATTTATAATACGTTTATAATTAAATAAACAAATAATAGCGATATATTTTTTTGAACTCCTTTAGATAAAACACAATATAGATCATACATCACAGATTTGGAATTCCATTATTCCAAATAGTAATTTCAAGTTATCATGTATAATTGCCATAATATATATTGAGAATGCTCAAGTGTTAAGAGGATCACTTTAGAATAAGCGAAGAGCTTTTGCATTTACTTTCTGTATTGTATCATATGTCCCTACTCCTATATTTGAACAGATAAATAGCAATGCGGATATAGTATATAAGGATTGGTAAGGATATAAGCCTATTTATTTGCTGTCATTTATGACTGCTCATGCTTCATGCTCAAATGATACTTTCACTAAAATAATAGATATAATATAAATACTAGGAATTATACCGAAGCCTAGCATTATTCTCGATATATAGAGTTCTGAAAATTGGAGTCATTTTTGTCCTTCGTTTATTGACGGGCCAATGGAAGGACAGTTCTAGCTGATCAGAATGTAACATAAGTTATGGCAATATAAAATTATTAGGTATTAATATATCTATATATATATATATATATAATAGTACTTATATATTATAGTATATAATTTGTATACCGTTACATTCAGTTGAAAATTGGGAACAATATACCAATCTACCATCTATATCTATATACCAATATAGAAAAAGAAGAGATGAAGGGGACATTTGAATGTCTGTGATTTGTTATTTATATCTATCTACTTTATTTATTTCAACTTTATTTATTCATGTAGAAATTCTATAAGATTATGATTATTATTAAATAATTATTATCAAAATTATTTATATTCATATTATTTATATTATACTTATATTTTAGATTTCATTGCAAAATATTGATATATAATCGATATACAGTAAAATGAACATTTATTGTTTTAATACAATAATTAATTAATTAAACATACTTATTTCATAAAATTTGATATATATACTACAGCCTTTAAATTACAAAATGCACATATCTATATCATGTATATTATGATTGAATATTAAAATAGTATTAATAATATATTATGCAATTGTAATCAAACAATAAAATAACAATTAAATATAAAATTAATAGTTGAAAAATCTTGAGTTTAAATTCAAAAAGATCTTACTTGAAATAGTGTTATATGACATTTATATTCCGAATCATATTAAGTTATTTTGCTATATTTTAAATAAGATAAGTGAGAATGAACAGGTAAGTCGTGTAAGAGTACACCGCCTGGAAACTTTAGATACGATTGAGTATCAGTCTACCGTCTACATCCTCTCTCTCTATCTACTTCATTCCAATCTCTCTCTATCTCATCTTCACGATTCTCTCGTCTCATCTACTCCTTCCTCTATCTCTCTCTCTTCTCTCTCTCTTACTACTTCTTCTATCTCATCTCTCTACGTCCTACTCTCTCTACTCTCTTATCTATCTTCTCTACTCTCTTCATTACTAAATAGTAGTATAATATATTATGAGGTAAACTACTCTCAGTTACGATATAAATAAGTACATAGATAATTATTTAATACTCATTAATTACGTCTATAATTCTTCTCTCATATATTCTATAATATTTTTGAGTGGATATCCAGGAGTCTAAATAAAAATGAGCGGTCAGGGATTATATGTATATAGTATGATATTAATTTATTATATATAAATATGTATTTATACTAGCTTATATAAAATATTATATTAATTTACAAAGTTGATAAGCGCTAAGGCTAAATTTCATATACTAATTATTTATTAAAATATATAAATGTGTATTATAGATTTGTGATTCTATCTCCACACATAAATGCTCAAATCGATGTATTACGTAGGATATGTGCTTTATAATCATCTACACACAAAGATCGGTGTCGTATTGTTCCTCTTCGTTCCCACTGCTTTTACCTCCATTCTCTCTAGCTCTAAACTATTAGTAGATTCCTTGTCTAATTTAATAAAAGTAATATATATATAAATAATTAATGATCTATTAAAATATATATATGATATATGATATGATAGTCAATTATATAAATATAATATAGTAATATATTCGATTCTATTAATAATTATTAATTAATAATATTAGGGATAGTGATAAATATTAATAGTGATATAAATCTATTCTAAAATTCTCAAGACTATTAACTATTAATATATAATATATATATATAATACTAATAATATATAGCTATAATATATATATATATATTACTTATATCTATATATAGTAGGTTATTAGGACCCTTGGCGTAGGTATTAAATTGTAATTTTAATTTAGTTAATATCATGCATTAATTCTTATAACGCCATTTCTTTTTTATTAACTCTAGTTATTTCTAATATTTACACTTTTATTATATTAACTTGGATATTCTATATTAAAAACTCGACATACCTTTATCCTTTATACTTAGCACAATTCTATACATAACATTAGTGGATAAAGAACTCCTCCCGCATAATACTCTAACTCCGTTATAACGTATCTAGTAAAATAACTCACATATTCTCCCCACATTACATACTAATTGCGTATTACTCAGAGCTATAACCCGTGACCTATAATTAACTCATCTATAATTGCATAGCGCTATACATGATCACATACTAATATTACTATATCACTTATATAGAGTAAGCTTTATTACTGCTATCTGTATCTACCCCTATCTCATTCACTAGACTTAACTATACCCCTCAAGAAACGCAAACTATCTCATTTAATTCAACACCTTCATCAGTAAAATTAAATATCCTATACCTCACATATATAATTAATGCATCTAATCATACAAGAAATAGCTAAACAAACATATTTTACCCACATCTAACACAATAATAAATTACCAATCTAAATTATAAAACACATTATTCTTCTCCATACCTCCTACACCCGTTACAACCACAACATAAAATAACAATTTCACACCTTTACCAATAAATCTCATCATATTCACTCACCAAATACATAACTCAACTTTTCATCTATTAGTGAAAACACTCACACACTGTAAACCACCAGAACAAGATATAAAAATAATTAATAAATAAATATATTGTATACTAGATTGAATAGTGTTTATCAAAATCCCTTAGCTCACAATTGAGGCCCATCTCAGTTTTATTAATGATTGCGAAGAACATCACTCATAATATGACTCCTATTAGTAATATACAGACGCTACATATTAATACCACATCACAACCATCACGATACTCTCAACAATGTACAACACATTATAACGCTATTCACATATCAGACACTAATACACGTTATAATCATGCACTTATACATCTCACTACAGGATATAAATATCGCTCTATTTAATGGTCACATTCCTCACAACAATAGCAATACTTCCATATTTAAAATTTAATCATAACCCATTTAAATATAAATAACTGAAATTATCTATCGAAATCAATCATACTTAACATAATAAAACTACTCAAAGATACTCAAATAATAATCCCACAGGAGGATTTACCAAACGTAGATCATATACAATAATTCTATCATTGTGATTATGTCATCCTCCATAATAATTACTCACTTAGATACTAATAAGAACACAATAACTAATCAATACCAACTAATAATTAAATATATTTTTTCATCTATTTCTCAATTGTACAATATCGGATTTACGATTATGTGAGTTCTCTTATCTCTATACTTTAAGTGAGTAATAAAGGCTTATTGAATTATCGTAAGTCACTGAGTAAAAATAGCCTCGTATTGGCATTCTGTATATTGTGTATAGAATATGTAAATACTCGATATTCAAGGATAGTAAAGCTGCTATTTTTACAATTATTATAAGAAATATTAATTAATTATATATTAATATATATTAATATATATATATATATAATATTTATATATATTATATATATCTATAAACGTATACTCATTTAATATATATATATTACTTATATTTATATATATAAATAACACGTATATTATATTAATATATATATATATACTATATTATATAATATACGTAATATTCTTATATTTATTATATATATATATATACTATTACTAATATATTATTATATATATACTTATAATTAACAGCATAAATATTATTAGAATATTATGAATATGCTTCACAGAGATTTCATGAATACGTTATACGCTTATATTATGACATTGTGCCACAGATAATACTTGTTTTTGTACATAATAATAAATCATAAAGTCTAAGTTACTTCACCTAATGTTAATAACACAAAGACAGAAATAAGAACTGCAACGTTCTGTGAGCGCTAATACAAATCAATAATTCAATGACGTGTGCGACGTTACACACGATTTTCTAAATCAATTTTGAAAATCTTCTTTTGTGGCGTCCAATCGTCTCTATATAGAACAGATCCTTAAACTCATTAAATAAAATTATTACATAACTTACCTGTGAGTGATACAGCCACAAATAATTTTGCTATTATAAAATCTAAATACTTAACTATCCCCAATGTCAAGAGATTTAAGATTTATTATGAGACTCCTATCTCTGCGTAATCTTTCTCTCAGCTACCTTCTCCTTTCTTCTCTCTTCTCTCCTCTCCTTCTCTTCTCCTCCTCCTTCTCTCTCTTTGCTCCTCTTCCCTTAACTTTCTTTACTTTCATTCTTCTTTCATTCTATTCTTATCTTCTCTTACTTCTTCTTTCATTTTATATCTTTTGGTTAACTCTTCGGTGTATAAATAAAAGGTATATATAATAACTAATAAAATATATAACGTGTATATATATATATTGTATATAATATAAAAATGTACAGTAATTGCCAAATATATACATTATGACGTATAATAGTATACCATTTCGATTATTATATATAATGAAAGCTTTACTCTCGGGCTCTGTAGAGCCACTTACTCAAATGCTTGTAAAATAAAAGATGTAGATAGTGCGCACACGAAACCTGATAATTTGAAGCCTACAGGCCCCCTTTGTAAATATCAGTGAAACATAATGGAATAACCTTATTATTATTAATAATACACGGTCGTCGTGATACAGCCTTAGCATCGGCATCACTTAATTTCCAAATGCACGGCAAACTCGCTATTACACTCATACTACAAGCACGAACGGCCTGTACTCTCTCTCTCTCTCTCTCTTCTCTCTCTCTTCTTCTCAATACCTAGAAATTTGGTTCTCTCTCCCTTGCCTCTTGACTCGTCCATCTTCTAAAGCAGTTTAACTTCAACTCTACAAAATCTGATCCGTTCCGAATAATGCATGCGTTCTCTGATTGTATCCGAGTGCTCTTGCGTGTTCTTTATTCAAGTCTCATTAATAATATAACTCATACATTCATCTTCTCTCACTCCATACTCAATAATTCCTCTTTTTCTCCTCTCTCAATCGTAGTCTCCTCTCTCTCTGGCGTGCGTCTGCGCGACACAAAAATATCGAGACACAAAGAAAGGCATAATGTCCTTAAGATGATATTTATTCTCATATTGTGCCTATTTGTTATAACAGATCTTAAACAGATGTAGCATTCTCAATTACGGGTGTATAACAGTTGAGCATTCGTCAAATGAGTATTTCTCTCATTTATCTTTATCTCAATGAGGGCACAAAAAAAGTGTTTGTTACATACTAAATCATTCAAACTAGCACTTTTGTTTTTTTAAAGGAGCATTAAATAGTACCAAACATCATTGCCGGAACTTAAGAACTAACTTGTATATTTTTCAAATCCATTTTATTACCGGAACATGCGAAGATCTAGTGATATAAGAGAGTTTACCTAAGTGTAATAATATGCGAAAATGCGCATAAGCAGACAATAAGGAGAGACATCTGCCTTACGAGAACTTATAATAATAATATTCATTATTACATATTTATACAGCGAATTATATTTATATTTACGGAATAACTGAACACTATTATTATGTATATAAACATTCTAATGACGTTAAGAGGAGATGACTACTGAGTAATTTGTCTTGCTTTTCTATTTGCGTTTCACTATACCTCTACAATGCTATTGATCATGAAATAAGTGAGGGCCACATTTTTATTTATATCACTACACCACACACAGCTCACACACACCACACAATATAATTATATATATATATATTAAATATTATATAACAGTATATATATAATATTATATATATAGTATAATATATTTAATATATAATATATAATATTAATAATTATATAGTTATATATATATATATTAATAATATTAATATAATATTAATATATAATATATATATATATATTATATATATTATATATATATATTGTTATATATATATATTAATATATATATAAATATATTATATATATATATTAATATATATAATATATTATATATATTATATTAATTTAATATATATATATATATAATATATATAATTAATTAATACTATATATATAATAATATATTATATATAATATTAATATAATATATTATATAATATATATTATAATATATTATATTATTATAATATATATATATATATATATAATATATTAATATATATATAAATTATATTAGTATATTAATTAATATATTATATATTATATTAATTATATATTTATGTATAATATATATAACGTATTATATATATTATATATATATTATTAATATTATAAATATATATTATATATAATTATTATATATAATATAATATAATATATAATTATATATATATAATATATTAATATATATATATAATACTATTATATATATTATATATATTAAATATATATTAATATATATATATATATATATTATTAATAGGTATTTTTCAGTCATATAACTATAAAACCAATTTATCTTGTACTGTGAGAATACTGAGATAAAGACATATATATTCAGCCTTTCTACGGCGGTTATTTTTTCTTTTTTTAAATCAAATTTATTAAATGGAAAGAGGAAAAAAATAAACTATATGAGTAGAAACAAAGTGTAACAGGCCTATGGCCTTCATTCAGTGAATTAAATTTTTAATAATTTGTTTAACGACACTATATTATTATATATTAATATATTAATTAATAGCTAATATATATATATATTAAAGAATATATATATAATTTATAATATATATATATATTATATAATAATATTATATATATATATTAATATATATTATATAATTTTTAAAAATTTTTTAAAATTGTGATAATAATATTAATTATATATATAAAATATATATTATCTCAAAACAAATCCTTCACAATAAAATTTCTCTTATATTTTTTATTATATTATTAAATAGTATATATTTATTATATATATATATAATATATAATATATATATATATAATATATAATATATATATATAATTATATATATATATATTAATATAATTAATATATATATATATATATATATATATTATATATAATATTATTAATAATATTATATATATATAATATTATATTATATATATATATATATACTTGAAATATAGTAATATATAATAGCTTTAACCATTTTTGTAAATGAATTGTTTATAATTTTAATATAAGACTAATATATATTTTAAAATGTAAATCTTAAAATTTAAAAGTCACATAAGGAAACTTTTGGCTTTTTCACTTAATATTAATTACAACATTTAAGGATTTTAGGAAATGAATTATATTAAGTATTTTTAACAACATTCATCATATAAATTTTACAGTTGATATACATATATTGCGAGTTAAAGTATTTTATAAATATATGATATAAAAGGTAAGACTTCTTATGTTAAAAGAGGTAACTTGCTACAGAAGAGTCCGATTGTGACATTTTCCCAATATGTATGTAATTATATCATTTAGATGATTATCGTGTCCTATCTTCCTATCTATTCTCATATACTCTCCTTTCTCCTAGAGATACTCATATTAGCGTAATATAGCTTTCCTCATTCATATCTCTTGTGACCTTGTTAAGTTTAGATAATTAACAATTTTTTATAAGGTTTTAGAGAGCAGTTCTTAACCCTTGGTGTTATTCGACATTACGAATTTATTGTCAAAGTAGGCTAATAAGATTAACGAATGAATTATTGTGATTTTCCGTTGTAAACCTGATAAATACTCTTCAAATACGGAACTTCCCTTTGAAGAACCTTTTAGCTTCCATTCTTGGCCTGCTTAAATATGTCTGTTAACGAGGTGCCGCTAAGAAACTCAGGGACGAATGAGTCTTCTGAAAAAAAGAAGTGCTCTAATTATCTCAAAATTCATTTTTCAAGAATGAAAATATTTAAAGTGTAACATGTATCATTCACGATCAAAATGAATTAATGATTAAAAGAAAATGTTTTAAAATATTAAATTTCATTCCTTGACTGTATGCGAAGTAGCAAATAAATTAAGTCGGAATAAAGCAGTTTGGATGTTAATTTCGAAAGCCGCACTAATGAAAATGAAAGTTATAAGTAGAATTAGTTAAAATAAAAATCAAAGTTAAAAATAAAATTAGAATAAAAATGAGTTTCCGTGCTAACGGTAATGATATGTGTCAGTAATTAATTTATATTATAATATATATAAAATATAAGTATTTATTAAAAAAGTAATTTAATAAATAAAGATATTATAAAGTAGGACGTATATATATTAATTTAATATAATAAATTATTATCAAATTTCATATTCGCGACGAGTAATTACTTCGGAGTAAACCTAATTATTAATTTAACTTATTTTTTATTATTACAGATGGATTGTCTGCAACAACTGCATTCTTTACCTGAAATAAAAATAATGTGAGGATTGATGAATGGATTTCATTAATATATATATAATTGTATTTTTATTGCTTATTATTATTATGTACTCTAATTGTATCTAGTAAACAATATAAAGTATGTTTATCGAAAAAGGCGAAATATGCTAACCTACTTATTTCTAATAATGTGTATTATTTTATAATTATCTAATAGTGACTTTCAGGAATAAGAAACAGATGTTGGAGGGAAATCAAAATAATCAATTCATATTTAAAATTTTGGATAGATGTATAATCTAAAGTTATCTAGACGGATTATACAAATTTTTTGAAAACTCTTGGTAACAACAAGTTTTAAAATTAATTTATTTCCTAATATATTACACAGTCTTGCAGCACGTAACAATATACGCACGATTGTTACACGATATTCATTTTTAAGAACACTTCTTTTAAATGAATATTATAATCATGAACTCAGGAAATCGTTACACTCCGGCATGATCATTATTTTCTTTATACGTACTGAATAAGATATAATATAAGAACATCTTATAAAAATGGTTAAAATTTATAATGGTCATCTATACATTCAATCGACAACTTATAAAGACCAAAATTACTCTCACGTTTTACTTTATTTCACATAATACAATCGATTATCGACAAGATAATTGTATAAAATCAATGAAAGAGTCGATATGTCATAGTGTTTCTTCAGGCCACTTGAGACGAAAAATAGAGTGTAAAAGTATATAAATGCATTGATGGTAAATATAAGATATTTCTTATATAAAAAAGAAGATGAAAATACTTCAAAACAGAATTATACAAATACCACTCACTAAAATATATTATTCGTCTCCAGGATTTAGTATAATTCCCCTTTTCAAAATATTTTATTTTAGGATGAACGCCTAAGAATAACGATTTTAGTAATAAAAATATATTCTATCAAAGTTTGAAAGTAATCTATATTATATTTTTTATATACAACTTTTTTTTATCAAGTTAAAATGAATACCTTAAAGCCAGCAATAATCAAAAAGAACAATGAAAAATCACTCTCCCCCCTCCCTCCCCTCCCCTCCCTGAATAAAAATAGAAGAAAAAATATATAAATTTACTCGAGGAATGCTAAAGAAGACATTTAAGCCCATAAGTTGTGATGATTAATGACAGGGAAGTATAAAGACATATTGATACCCCCCAAGATCATTAATAGAATATCGGCTTTTATAACATAAAACAAAAACCTCTCTCTCTCTCTTCTTCAATTTTCTCATATCTATCTCATCTACTCTCTATATATATATATATATATATATATATACTATAAATTAATAATATATATTTAATATATAAATAATATATATATTATTATATATAATAATATATATATGTATATATTTATATATATAATATATTATATAATATATATAATATATATAAATTTATAAAGATAGATAATATAATATCTTTCTAGATATATATATATATAATATTAATATATATATTAATAATATAATAATATATTAGACCACTGGGGGGAAAGGGCTAGATAGGTCATACAATAGATAACCACCATGAGATGGAATATAAAACATAGTAATGAATTAAAATTC
>JABUQX010062912.1:0-23669 GCA_015478945.1 Trachelipus rathkii | reverse complement strand
AAGGTAATTAAAGAATGGTTTAAATATAACGGGAAGAAGAAACAATGATGAGGAGCTTGATAATATTAATATTGACATTTGTCAATTAACAAAGTAATATAAAACAAAAAATATAATATTTAAGAAAAATACTCTTCACAACACTATGGATCAGAAACTTGAAAAGCAATACAACAAAGAATAAAAAAAGATCGAACCACTCCCGGAAATAAGAGAATGTTGAAACGATAGTGGAAGACATGAGAAGTAGAGATGGAGAGAGAAAAGAACTGGGTGAAAAGAGTTGATTGTGTTGGCTTTTATAACCCTAATTAGATTTGACAAGGCAGAAGAGTGATGGCACATAGTAAAGGATGCCAAAACTATGCAAGAAGGGATGGAAGATTGAAGGAGTGAGGCCGAGGAAAGATGAGGGATGGATGAGGGAGATCCTAGAAAACATTACTGCTCCGATGCGGCTTCAGCTGCATGGAGGATGGTGTCTCTGAAAAGGCGAGTCGAATCGATGTTGGCTCGCTGACAGCCATATAGGCCTTTCTGGAAAGACGTAAGTATTAAGAATAATATTATATATTATGTATATATTTTAAATATTTTTTATATTATATATTATATTACATAGTAGTATTATATAAATTAAAATAAATATTATAATATATTTATTAGGAAAATTTCTTAAGACCCTACACGAACGGAGAGCTCGTTATCATAAAGTATAGCATCATATATATCATAAATTAGATGTGTTCTAGGGTCGTAAATGGAATTTTTTTTTTCTTTGTGCTTATGTTCTAGTGGCGAAATAGATAGTTAGATGATTAATTATTTAGGTTAGTCAGGTCATGAAAAAAAATTCATTTCGCCTAAACTTATATTTATGTATCATAGAGACTATCTGTGAAATTTTTTTTTTGATCCGAGGTCCCGTTCCGTGTGGGCTTCGTTAAAGTAACTTTTACCATTATATTATAGTAATAATATATATATATTATATATATATTATATAATTATATATATATATAATATTATATATATATAATATATATATATATATATATTATATATCCAATAACACCTATGCATTGAATTATAAACTATAAATATTACTTATTATTCTTTATTTTTATTTTAGACGAATGAATCAGAAATGATAATTTTTGATGTTAATCTTTTTAACCTTTCAGCTTAAGAATTTAAATTTTTATTAATTAAACCATAAAAATTTTATTAAATTCTTTAATATATCATAATCGAAATAAAATTTAAAAAAAAATCTCAAAATTTCTTTACTTTGATTGTAACGAAAGTCACCATTTTCAATTACGTATATATATATAATATATATATATATAATTATAATAAATATTATATATATATATTTATATATATATTATAAATAAATATATATATAATATATATATAATATATAGCACTACTCTATAAATTTACCATAAAAACATAATATCGAAAACGCCAACGCTTACCGCGTTGAGGAACCCTACAGTGTCACGTATAAGCTAAAACTCCAATAGATAGACACAAGAGTTACCACAAATTGTTTTTTTTATCATGTAATTTATTAATTTTTTTTTATTTTTTAAAGGGGCTCGGCCGACGATTGGAAGACGGGGACAAATTTCCCCCCTTCGTCCCCGCTGACGCCAAAACCCTGACTCTTCCATCTTTGCGATTTAATCTTGGTATTCCTTTAGTTAAAAAAAAAAAAAAAAAACTTATTGGCACTTTGACGCTCTATTGCCTTGAAATATTCGAAAAAAAACGATTACATCGTTCGTTCATATATATCGGTTAACATTATTTTAAAGGACAAGTTCCTATATAATATAGTATATATATTATAATATATATATATATATATAATAATATATATTATATAATATATATATATATATTGTAAAAATCCCCATGTTGTAAAATTATTTAAATATCTGAAATCATTTAAAATTTATCTGAAAGTTTAAAACGTTACAATTCAAAAACAAAATTTTGCTTCATAAAATCCATTTCTAATTTAAATTTTTGTTTAATAACTTTTCATTAATCACCTTTTCTATTGTTTGACTCGACATTTCTTTTCATAAAAATTGTAACAGTGATAGTCGAAATAAGCTAAATCTTATTCCTAAATCTAGAAATCTAATCTAGATTTAAATTAGATTATGCAAAAATCTATATTTTTGACGTCACTTCAGGAAAGGAATTGAAAGACCAGTACGAGAATGGTGAGGGATATAGAGGAGAAACTTTAGGCGGTTTATAGAGAATTTAGAGTAAGGATAGAGAGGGTTGGCAGAAAACGATTTTTAAGACAGGTTGGCATCATAGGAAAATCATTTGTTTGGGTCGAACAACCATTTAGATAACAGCTAAAGAATAGCGCTAAGTATTGTTGTCAAGGCGCGAAAATTAATAGATAAGTTTTTCTTAAAAATTTTAAATATATATATATGCATTCTTGAAACTTAATTGTAACGATCTTTGCGTTCCATAATATATATGCAAGATATCATATTGTTTTCGTTTTCTTTTGTAATTATAATTATATTAAACATTAAGAAACAGATTAAATATCAGTGAGTTAGACAAAGACGTTTCTCACACCTAAAAACATTCCATCTTTTGGACAAAGTAATTATTTTAAAAAATAATAATATAATAATAATAATTAATAAATAATTAATAATAATAATAATAGTATGATAATAATCAATAATAATAAAAATAATAATAATAATATAATAATAAATAAGTAATAATAAAATCTTGATAAAAATATTTACAGCCCGTTTTTACTGTTCTGTTAATATTTAGATAAGAATAAAGATGTTTGACATACTAATGCATTATATTTTTATTATCCTTTGAAATATAAACAGTTTGAATGTAAATTTAGAGAAGTGTATTATTCTAAATGAAGTTTTCGTATTCATGAAATATTTATATTGATATATTGAATATTATATTAATTACTTAATTAACTAATTAACAACCTTACTTATTTAAATATTAGTGAAGCTAATTATTTGAAAGAAATTAATTTATAATGTGTTTTTCCATTGTTTTATATAGTTGTTTTTTTGGACCCATTAATTTAGGATTGCAATACATTAAACTCTTTACTGAAATTGGGCGTATTAAATTCCCCATTGGCCAATTGAAAAGAAGAATCTCGAATAATTAATCCACAATTGGCTTCGCTGTCGTCATAGTGAAAGTGTAATACTTCTTTCATCATTCAAAGTGGTTACTGTGTCTTGGATGAGAGATTTGCTTCTTGCACGAACCTACGGAAATCTTTTGAGTCTACAAGTGCCCACTGTTTTACCAATTTCTTGAGGGTGACTTCTTTTCCAACAATGTCCCAAATCTAATAAACCTTTTCCAAGCAGTTGTTAAAGGTGGAAAACCCAATTTTGAACAGTGAGTAACAGAATTTTATTTTCACACAAAACAAATTCACACTAAAATTAAATTGATTAGGGAATTATATATCAAGATAATTATTTATACCATATATTGTCATATTATGCCATATTATACCATACTATGTTCCTGTAAAATTCCATAGTAAATTAGAATAGGAAATTGTGCCACAAGACGATATGCAATATAATAACACCTTTGGGTCTTATTATATATAGTATAAGTATCTTATTTAGCTTGTCGCAAATTTCAACACTTAAAAATTAGTTAAAATTAAATGAAAACATAATAATGTTATTGTTTTCAAATTACATGGAGTGACAATAAAAATTCCATCATAATAGCCATAAGAAAAAAGGGCTACTTTTATATATATGTGTGAAATATAAAAAAAAGATTTATTTATATAGACATTTAAAATAATAAAAAATATATAATTAAAACTAAATCTTCATTATTATTATGTATTTTTTTTTCAATTTCTTATGTTTTTTTATAGCAAAATTATTAGGAAAAAAATACAAAATTGTTTAATTCATTTTTTTCTTTTATTATGTTTTGAGGAAAGTCTTTTAAAAAATTATATAGCAAAATTATTATTATATATGTAAATTAAGTAATTAAGATTAGATTAATTAATTTTTTTTTATTTTACTAAATGAAAGTATAGAGTTAGTAAATCGTTTTAAAAAAATTTTCGTTTAACATAATTAGTAAAGTAATTAGACTAGATAAAGATTACTAAAAATCAATAACAGTAGCAATAACCAAAATCTTATGTAAGAAGAGTTGTAACAAAAGTGTTGTCCTGAGTTGTTCTATAGTAGGAGGATAAGATAAGGAGTTGATGGAAGAGAATTAAAAGATATCGGCATTGGATGGGGAAATTGCCCCAAGCGGAAGGAAGGAAAATGTACGCTGAATGGGGATGAATTGCAGGGAAGTATTTACCTCCAAAGAGTTAGATTGAGGATGAAAGTCTTGCCCCTCAATCGATCCCCTTATTTCTTCTTCACTTCTTTCCCCCACTCATTTCTTTCGTTCATTTTTTCCCTCATTCCTTTTCCTTTCATCGTGCGGCATTATATGCACATACAACAACACACACACATCGTTTAAATATATATATATATCGTTTTTCTTTTATATTATAAATTCTACTAATTATTATTTAATTAAATTACTAATATATTATTGTACATCCCCGCGAAATTATCAGTTATATATATAAAATATATATAATATATATATATATATATATATATATTTATATATATATATATAAATATATATAATATTAATATAATATATCATAATTAATATATTATATATATAATATATCGTTTTTGCTTTTTATTATAAAATTTATTAATTACTTTTCATTATTAATTTTTATTAATGAATTTGTCGTAGTCCCGCGAATATTTACAGATGGTAATAGTTTCGGATTTATTTTAACACGCTTATTTCACATTTTTCCTCGTTTTATTTTCGTGGCTTAGAAAGCCATAAAGTGTTTTATTTTTGCCTTTTTTTTTTTTTTATTAATATAAAAATGTTTTTTTTTTAATTATCGAAATTCTGTATTTAACCAAAAACGTAATTAATATTATTGTAGCAAAGTGAAGGTAGAACTTTTAGACAAGACCCATAGACAATCCAGAACAAGGTCTACTAGACAAATCTTACTGATTGAGAAGTAGAAGATGCCACCATCTGGCAGCAAAAAGGGCAAGAAAGGTCATAAGGTCAAATAAAAAAAAACATTGGGCTCAAAACTGATCAGAACAGCTCTCGTAAACCAAAAATAATTGCCCTTGATTGACGTCTAAATACAGAAAAAAATTATTTTTGTTTGATCTTAGGGACCTCAGAATGTATTTTAAACTCAAACATAACAAATTGTTATTATTTAGACCAATAAATGGAAAATTCATATTTTTGACCTGAATATATTCTACACACAGGAAATTTTAAAACCACACAATGTAAACAGAATTGGAAAAGATAAATTTGTGGTATACGGATTGATTGATTTCAACTCAGAAAACATTTAATAGAAGAACATAGAACAATTTTGAAGAACTTTGAAGAACAGTAGAACAAATACTTTTATTTCAATCTGATACAGTTTTTAAATATTTTCGATAGAAAAAAAATTCGATATTAACTTATATTTTTAAATTAACTGCAAAAAAATAGCATTAACTTAAAATTAGAATTAATATTTTCTAAATAATTTAGAAAGAAAATATTTATATTTTAACTTAAAATTTTAATAATTTTTAAATGAACCTTTAATGTCTCCACTTAGAATCAAAATGTTGATTAAATTTTAATTTTTAATTTAATAGTGATTAATAATTAATTAAAAATTAATACTGATATAAACTCTTTTGTTTGAAGGTTTAAATAAAACTTAAATATTTTCTCTTGAACATAGAAAATTTTTGAAAATACGTGAAAAACTTTGAATATTTAAAACTTTGAAAAGAAATATTTTGAAAACTTAGTGTGTTTTTTTAGAAACTTTGAAAAATTATTTTGAGTCTTAGTTTTTTATATTTTAGAAATGCTTGAAACTTAGTTTTTTTTTTTATTTGTTAATTTAAATTAATTAACAATTATATATATGCTTGAACAATATCTTTACAGCTCTTTGTATTGTCTTACATAGTTTTTCGTCTCTTTATCTACATATTCACTATAGCCGGACCAGTTGAACCTAATGGAGCTTCAGGAGGAGCCGAAGGGAATAATAAAGACTTAGAAAATAAATATAAGTTATTTGAATGAGAACATGATAATACAGAAGAAGTTTAATCAAGATGAAGACATGTATGAACAGAAGTAAATGACACTGATGGACAGAAAAACAAGAAGATAATACAGGAGCAAAATCCAAGATATAAAGGAACCCACACAAAATGATATGGGACTTCCTCCATTATATCTACCTCCTTCTAACTTTGATACAATGTCGTTAAACCCAAATCAAAGAAACAGCTTGGGACTGGCATCAACCAGGAAATACATAAAAATACAGCAAGAATACCTAAGGTGCTCCAAAAAGACGAATGTTTTGATCTAATACTTAATATAATTTAAAATGCTAATGATGATGAACTTTCAAATAAAAAGAAAATTTATCCTTCCTGGAATGCAAACAGAAATATTTAACAAATAGAAATGAGTTTAGGGAACGGGGACAGCCCAACAGCAATAGATAACTCTATATGGAGGGACAACTCAGAATCCGTGAGACCAGCCAAAATTACTTTTAAATTAATCTTTTAAATATGCAGCCACCTATACAACAGCTGGCAACAACCCCTCCTACAATGCAACGGATAAAATCCTAATACCCATATGACCCCCTTATGAGGATAATTATACCAACGCTGCGATAATGCCCCTCCACTTCAAATGCAAGAATTAAAATGTATTTGAAAGATGGGAAGGCCAAGGGGTGGTAGTATTAAATTTGATAAGTATAGTTGAACGTTGAAAGAGAAGATACGCACGTTAGGCCAATACTGAAGGCGACAGAAAAATAACTATGCTAAGACATACAATCTTTCTAGACTTTCACATCATAGCCCCGCCGTAACATCTCAAAGATAATACTTCCCGAGGGTGTAGACCCTAACGAAGACTTCTTGATTCAATGAAGATTTTTCTAAACAAAAAAAACCAGAACATACTTCTGTTTATTGAAACAATTCATGAAATTTCAAAGGAGACAACATGTAACTCTTACTGAATTCATGTTGGACTTAAGAATCTCCTTTGGAATATCAGAGAAAACTCATGTTTAATAAAACTTCGTTTGGATTTAAGTCTCGACGTAATTTATACTTAATTATGACTAAATTTTAGTTCGATAGAATGGAAAAATTATAATTATAGAAAATTCTTAAAAGGTCTTTTAATCCAGACTTAAGTTTCGTAGAAAATTTAAGAAAACTAGTCAAATAGAAGAGAAAGAGTTCCTTGTTCAGAATAACCAAAGAGCAGTAACAAGATAGAGAAATACAGCTAGAGTGTTCTATACAGAAGAACAATAACAATAATAATATGAAGAAATAAAACTAAAAAAATACATATTGCCAATACATGCGGAACAGAACCATGAATTGGTAAAAAAAATACTTTAAATTTACTCCACAAATTTTTTCTCCAAATATAAGAATTAATAAGGGAGTAGTTAAGAAACTTTCCAGTAAAGAAAAAGTCAATGGAATATTGCCTAAAATGTGAATCTTTATGTCATCATTCTCGAATCTGTTGAATACCACATATTTACCTCTCATATAAGCATTTTACATCGGCTAACAAGTCTAATTGCAGAATGCCCCTGTATGGATCCCAAATGAAATGAGAACAATATGGTAATACCATATAATAACCCCATATTTTATACAGAAAGACGAAGAGTCGAGATTAAAAATGATTCCAATACTAGAAAAGCCTAACTCTTACTCAAAGAATGAGGGTAGCTATCAAGGTAATCCTAAGAAAACGACCAGAGTTCACCTGATCACTAATCATCAAGCAGATCAAGAACATGAAGAAACATCTGCTTTTTAACATGAAGAATAAGAGAAGAAACAGTTTTTTCAACACATTTATATAGCTGGGTACTGATTATGAGAGTTAGTTCTGCAAAGATTTTAAATGATAGAAATGTAATGAAACAGCAATTAAGGAAAATACTTCAATCTTAAAGAAGAGAGGTGTTATAGTAACCTCTAGCCTCTTAAGTTTACTCTCCTCCAAAATTGGTGTCATTATTACTGTTGTTAATGATTTATGGAAATCTCCAAATAATAGTTTCTAGTGTTGAAGAGAGGGGCACAGCTGGTACATTGGTTTTAAGCCTCTTCGAAATACAACTGGCGTGAAATTCTTCTCGAGATATGCAATGATATATGGTCATTCTTCCGCACGCAAATATTTTTACGTTCTCTAACGGAGACCGCGCGTTTATCTGTTGAGGACGACCTCTTCATGGTGTATTCCCAGTCATTGGTGGAATGTTCGGAACGTCGCATATGCTGTTTGATGACAACTGTTCGGACATCGTTCTTCGTACAAACGTGCAGCATTTCGAGCAACTCGAATGTCAGCGACGCTAACGTATAGGTCCGAGTTCTTCATTGTATCTCTCCATTTCATGGGTAGTAATGTTACGCTGATAAAAACAAACACATCTGTTATTTTTAATTCTTTCACGAGTGCAACTTGTTGTATCTCATCATTCTGTGGTGCGGATGTATGACGGACACTTTATTACAAGTGCCCTGCATGCATGCGCATACTAACGTACCTTGATCGATCATCTTGACCTATAAGGAACCAACTAAATGAAACGGTACGTACACATCCAAAATGACGTTCTGTGCATACTCAGGATCAAGAACTGACTTAGGTATATTATATGCTACATGTGACATAAGCGTTTAAGAAACTTTGGAAGAACTCATATATATATATAAGGTTATATATATATATATAGAGATATAGATATATATATATATATATATATATATATATATATATATATATATATATATATATATATATATATATATATATATATATATATATATATATATATATGAGCTGTAGTTCGTGCTCTATTGAAGACTCTCTTGCAGGTATTAAAATTGCATTTTGGATTGAATATTTTTATTAAAATTACATTCTATTATATTTACCAGCTTCGCTGACTTGCCGGCGAATGCATTATTTTTACACTTTACATATTTCTCAAGTACACCTAAAATCAAACCATGTTTTACAAAATTTTTGGTCAAAATGCATAAAACAATAAAATGCCTAAGGCAAAAAAAAAAAAAAAAAAAAAAGACCATGAAATCGTGATGGAAAATCAGAGGAATTAGTAAACTAATGGAAAAACTAGTATAAAAAAAAAAAAATTATATTCTAATAAACAAACATTATTTCATAAAAAGAAAAATATAATTACATGTTGTAATATAAAAATAGATAATAAAAATTAAAATCAATACATTTTATATTCTAAAAAAATAGTTGCTCAGAAACCAATTTTGTAATATTTTTTTAATTCACTGAAGTAAAGAATAAACTTTGATAAAAGAAACATTATTCAAACAATCACATTGAGCACTATATATAGTATATATATATATATATAGTATATATATATATATAGCAGGTATATATATATATATATATATATATATAGTATATATATATATACACATAGAGTATATATATATATATATATATATATATATATATATATATCTTGACTTTTTATACGCCCTCCTCCTCAAGAAGTTTTGCTTCATTGGAAAACTTTTAAAATGGAAATTCTTGTTGAATAAAAAAGAACTTTAAAACGGGAATAAAAGAACACTGATTTCTGTAACGATTTATATATATATATATAGTATATATGTAGATATATATATATATATATATATTATATATATATATATATATATATATATATATATATATAGAGTTATATATGTTATTATATATATATATATATATAGTATATATATATATATATATATATATATATATAAATATATATTGAAATATATATATATATATATATATAGTATATATTATATAATATATAGTATATATATATATATATATATATATAAAGTTATATATATATATATAGTATATATATATATATATTAAGGCTATATATAAAGATTTATATATATATATATATTATATATTATTATATATATATATACATGGCAAGAGACACAGATTTTCCTTGTATAAAGTTCAATTGTTTAATCACAAGTGGAGAGGCACAAATCGGATAATTCTGAAAATAGATAGAGAGACAAAGGTTAGAAATATGATCACTATACGCCAGATGTACGACACGCCAGATTATTAAGATATACTTTGCATTAGTAAGAGTTTAAAAACAATTACATTTGAAAATAATTATAAAGAACTGTTTTTGGAAACATTTGATATTATTATCATTTTAAACCAATCTTAATTATTTAAAAATCGGGAAGCTTTATTTCTAATGTGTGTTGTTTGAAAAACGCGTAAAGAAATGTCAGTCATAATTATAAAGTAAATTATTTAATAAACAAATTATGAAAGCTTAGGCTGGTCGAAAATGCATCTAGAAGTCTGAATTTTATCTAACCTCATTTAGATCTTAATAATACTAATAATAGATTAACAATAACAATGAACAATAACAATAATAATAATAATACTTAACAATGTTACTAATAAATTGATCTTGACTAATATTTAATATAAACAAGTATAATATATAATCATGCTAATAAGTTATAAATGAATATTAATAATAATTATAATAATAGATGATATATTAATAATATGGATATATATATATATATTATATATTTAAGAATAATATTATTAATAATAATATTAATTAATAATGGCTGACAAATAGAATAATGAAAATAAGTAATGTAAAATAAAATAATAATAGCAAAATTCAGAACATTTACAATGGAAACAATTAAAATTATGGTAATAATATAATGAGGATCGTAGTTAATATTACACACACACACACACACACACACACACACACACACACATAACACACCACATTACACACACATAATGGTTAAAATAATATACAAATCCTTAATTTCAAATCAATCTAGCAATAATGATTTAATTAGTTAGCTATTATATTTAATTAAACCTGTTTTATATCCTCAAAAAAATATAAAACCAAAGAAATGAATAAATTAGCTCTCCAATCTTAATGTTTAGAAGATTATTTTTAAATATTTTTTTCCTTATCAAGTTAATCACTTATGATAATCACTATGAGCTAGTTTATTATGACAATTTGCCTTATGATATTACTGATAATAATAATAATAAAATAATTTTATTAATCTTATTTTATTATTATATTATTATGATTATTATTGGATTGGTATTAATATTATTTTTATTATTTATTATTATTATTATTATTATTATTATTATTATTATTATTATTATTATTATTATTATTATTATTATTATTATTATTATTATTATTATTAATATTATTATTATTATTATTTTATTGTTATTATTATTATATTATTATTATCATTATTATTAATAATATTATTATTTTATCATTATTATTATTATTATTATTATTATTATTATTATTATTATTATTATTATTATATTATTATTATTATTATTATTATTATTAATATTATTATTATTATATTATTATTATTATTATTATGTTCACTAATTTTAATTATTTACTTCTCTTTAATGAAAATATATACATTTTATATAGTTAGTTCTAAATGAAGAAGACCATATAGATATATATATTTCTATTATATATATATATATATATTATATATATTATATATATATATATATATATATATATATATATATATATATATATATATATTATTTTACTATTGGTATTATTTTTATTTTATATTATTACTATTATATTATTGTTATTATATTATTATATTATTATTATGATAAGTATAAATAATTAATTATTTATTAGTTATTAATTATTATCATAATGATAATCCTATATACATATAATTTATCTTTTCGACTGGGGATGACACACTGTAAATGATTTAAATTTGCTTTTTCGATGTAGATTTCAAAAATAATGTTCAATTTTCGCTATCACGTGATAATGTTTTACAATTATAAAAACGTGATTCATGATTCAAACAATCAAGATTCATAAAATTTTGCATTTATTTCAATATTTTAAGACAATATAATATCCAAGCGCAGTTGAATATTGACACATGTAAATTAAAATAACTTGAGAGAGAGAAAGTGAAATTTATGACACAAAAGATAAAAAAATAAAAGTATTATTTTCTTATGTTATAATTTACTTCTGATTCAAAGGAGTTTAAGACTTTTCTTAAAGTGTGATATTTTTTACGTAGAATTTCTCTTTAAACCCCAACTGCATTCTGCCATTATTAAAATTCTGGAGTTTTTGATATTTTTTTTTTATGTAAATTCTATATTTTGGTCAAGCTTCTCACCTTACTCTTGCTTAGAGCAATAATTAAATTTTAGGGAAAATGAAATATGTGAGAGTAGAGGAATTTTACGTATTTCAACCATAGTTCCTAAGATCTGGAATTAGTATCATTGTTATTTCCTAAAAAGTTTTTGGTGATATTTCTGAATCTAATCAAGTTTCCGATTTACAAAGAATATTTCCTAAAAATATTTATTTAGTTAACCGTTTTATTTAGGATATGGGTTAACAAATGTTATCCTTTCAAAATTTTAATCTTGATATATATATATATATATATATATATATATATAGTAGGTATATATATATATATATATAAGAGTATATATATATATATATATATATATATATAGAGTATATGTTATATATATATATATAATATAAATATATATATATATATATATATATATATATATAAAGTATATGATATATATATATATATATATATATATATATATATATATATATAGTATATATATATATATATATATATATATATATATATATATATGTAAATAATAGAACATATATTGAAAAATATTTGCTATTTACCCAGCCTTCAGCAAAATTGTTTTATTAACCCAAATGTAATAGGCAAGATGATAAAATTACCTTATGGATCTACTAGTATATGGATGGAGTTTCTTTTTACTTGAGCTATATTTCTCCTTAGGGGTTGGATAAATTACTCATTACTTAAAAAAGATGTATTCAAGAATTCGCATTTACCTTTTAAGATTTGTATATTTATTTATGTATGAATATAGGACCCTACAGCACTGTCATTAATTTTCAAGAGCATATAAAAGGGTCTTAAAGAGGGGTTTGCTATGGTGGTGAGTATGGTTACAACCTAGTGACAAGCTGATCTACGATGGATTTTGCAACAGAGGGTCCACTAGTACCGAATCTTGAATGGCCCCACGATCGCAAGAAATGTGCGGATTTACTTGTAACTGCTGGCGGCGGCTCCAGCGGGACCGACAGGAAGATTTTCACCGCGTCGATACACGCCGCCGTACCTAAATTACAAAGGATATGGTTCGCTGAGAATACACACATTGGACCATCAACGACTGGAAGAGTTTGTAGTTCACAGATGAAATCAGAGTATGCCGGAGATCTACAGATGGCTGTGAAAGAGCGTGCCATAGACGTGGTGGAACTTTGTAGCGCAACAATATTGCACCAAATGGAGCTGTTCGAAGTAAGTCCAAATTTTCTATGACTAGAAAGCCTCTCCAGCACCAGAGCCGCCCTCTCTTTCCTTAAGGCTTCGTTTTGTTCTTCTCCCCAAACTGACATTAATTCTGAACCATGTTAATTCGCTTTCCTCCATTCAGGGAACCACCTCTACCTAATGCACGAGAAGGTTTCAAACACACCTTGCAGGACTTACGGATCACTCACGTACGAGTGATCGATATGTAGATGATGGATTTTCCCGTGATTCCGACATTAACCCCATCGAGTACCTTTGAGATCAAATGAAGAGGGCTGTTTGACAATCAGAGCTCGCACCTCTCACTGTCCACGAACTGGAACGTTCCGTTATTGTGGTATGGGATGGCATACCTCAGTAATACATCTAGAACATCATATTAAGTTTATCTCGACGTAAACAGGAATCATCAAAGCCAGGTTCGGTATTACGTATTATTAGTTACGCATATGGGTCGTTGACCCGTTACACCATGGTTGGGCCGTCGTTCATCAGTTGCACTTCAAGTTCCCAGGAAGCAACGTGCATGTGTTACATGTCACGAAACAAACTTTTCCTACCGTGTCGAACATGCTTCTCTATCCTACTCGTAATCCCCTCGCACAGATACATCAACGTATGGTGTTGTTGCACAAACCATGGGAACAGTGACGTCATATTTCCTACGTTGTGATTATTTGAAGTTTATATATATATATATATATATATATATATATATATATATATATATATATAGTATATATAATATATATATAGAGTATATATATATATATATATATATATATATATATATATATATATATATATATATATAGTTATATATATATATTATATATATATATATATCGAGTATAGACCCTATCTCTGTTCTAATTCGTGCTTTCAGCACGAGCTGACATTTTAAAAACAGATTCATTTTTGCAACCTCATAATGTTACTGGTGTAATATTGGTCTTGGCTTTTTGTGAAAGTGGGGCGAAGAAAAGGGACGATAAAAGAAGGAATGAAAGGGAGTAAGCAGAATTGAAACAAAAAAAGAATAATGTTAGTTTAAATAACGCTTTAACACATTAAAAATAGCACTAATCCGTGCCCAAGCAATTGGCGGATATCATATCTGTGAATTTAGAGTATAAAATTATTTATATGTTTATAAATGATATGTTTAAATACTATACATAATAATATTTAATAACAAAAAAATATTAAATAAAACAAATAAATAATAAAAATATTACTAAAATACTTTAGAATTATAAAAGGAAAAAAAGTAGTAACTTGAAATATTAAAGTTATCATGAATCGCATAATAGAAACGGCTTAAGAAAGAAAATGTCAATAACCAACCTGGTATTTGACTATATTATATATATATATATATATATATATATATATATATAGAAAAATATGTTTAATAGGGAACTCAAATATATATATATATATATATATAGAGAGAGAGAGAGAGAGAGAGAGCACGAATAGTAAAAAGTTGTTGAGTAGATTTTTTATATATATATATATATATATATATATATATATATATATATATATATATATAGGTATATATATATATATATATATATATATATATATATATATATATATATATATATATATATATATATATATATATATATATAACTCAAACCAAAGTATTAAATAATTTAAGATACTAATGTTGATCCAAATTGAAGAATAAGTAATGTTATTATATTTGATAAAGATAGTTTGGGGACCTAATTTTTACTTTAAAAACAAATTCGTGTGTTCGAATCGATGGTATGTGTCATCATATTCAGCTAATTTAATTTGACGTTTTTAAATTAATGGGTAGTTTTTATTATTTCTATTTTAAAAATCTAAATATATATATATATATAGTAGAGTATATATATGAGCAGTAGTAGATATATATAGCAGGCAGGTAAGATATATATATATATAAAGTATATATATATATATATATATATATGAGCGCTCCTAATCAGTGGTAGAGCACTCGCCTATGCTAGCGAAGGGGTCAGGTTCGAGACTCGTTGAGCGAGAATGAGTACTCTCTATTAACCTAGCTTCGTCCCACCAGACGTTAATGAGTACATTTGTGATGTGCTTGTTACAAATGGGAATTAATCGAGTATCCGCGATAGGCCTGGCCAGCCAGCGGATTTAGCCGTTAGGCCCTTGTTTCCCAAGGACCCTTCTCGAAGGGTCCCACTGACAGGACGAAAGTCCTTACTGGGGGTAGAAGATTAATTATATATATAGAGGAGTATAAATATATATATATATATATATATATATATATAGTATATATATATATATATATATATATATATATATATATATATATATATATATATATTATATATATATATATATATTGTATATGGTTTTGAAGTAGATACGCCTCTGCAGATAAATCATGAAGGCAACAATAATTCTTTTCCCATTCTTTCCACTAAATATATTTCTAAGAAGACATCTTGGGAATCAAAATTGCATAAATCTGTTACAGAATCCCTCCATGAGGGACTTTAAATTTTTCTTTCTTTTTATCTCTCTTTTTTTTTTTTTTGAAAATTTCAAAATTTTAGAAACTGAGGAAGGGAAATAATGTGTGAAGAATCAAAGGGAAATAAAGGAGGGAGAGTGCTGGGAATGGGAGAAATGAGAAGGGAATATAGATGGGGAAAATTTATTTTTTATGCAAATATCTTTTTTTTTTTAGCATGATGAATTCGTTAGTAATATATATATATATATATATATATATATATAGTATATATATATAAATATAACGAGTACATATATCTGAACTACTACATAATATATAATGAGAGCATATATATATAGATATATATATATATATAATATATATATATACGTAGGGGGTGGGGAAGAGAGGAACCATCCCTGAAATTCCTCTTGAATTTTGCTATATACTTATAAAAAATTATTTTAGGTTAAAATAGTGAAATTCAAACCCCCTCCTCCCCCGAAATTTACCCCACCCCACGCTTATATATATATATATATATATATATATATATATATATATATATATATGTATACACTCTAGTATGACAGTTATATATATATATATATATATATATATATATATATATATAATATATATATATATATATATATATATATATATATATATATATATATATATATATATATATATATATATATATATATATTCTACAAGCTGTCAGCATAAATGTTTAACGTGTTATATAAAGAAAGAATTAAGAAACGAATTAAAACTGAAGACGCAAGAACCAAGAATCCTAGATCTCTCTTAAATTCTTAAGAGTACTTCATATATTTATGAACATTATGTTTACTTTCATAATATTTAGAATATGTTCGCATGCATTTTGAATTATTATAAATGTGAATGTTCATTTATATAATTGTACTCGTTCGTTACATTGTTTGGGAAGTATTATTATTATTATTATTATTATTATTATTATTATTATTATTATTATTATTATTATTATTATTATTATTATTATTATTATTTGTAATATCTTTGTTAATTTATTTTATTTGTCAGGTTTACATTTTTTCTTTTTGTTATTTTCATTTTTCTATATCAATTTTTTATTTTATTTTTGTAATCTTGCTCCTTTCTTTTTTTTTTTTTTTTAATTCTTTTTAGTGGAATTGCCAAAGAGATTTCTTATTGAATTTTAATTCTAAATTTTGAAAAGAAATACGAAAATAAATTATTAGTTTCTAAAAGTTTGTGAATGATCAAACTATTCTGACAGTTGTTGCTATATTTAATGTTAACTGAACCCTTTTGTTTAATGCCAGGTCCTGCAAGACACTACCAGGCACTCTTGTTTTAGAATTTATATTTACTGGTTTGTTCCAAACTGTAATTCATAACACAGGCCTGCGACCAAAATGTTCCTGGGGGTTTTATAGGTGGTTGTTAATGAAATTTGTCTCCAAAATCCAAATCAAGCATTCATATTGCTCAATCAGGTCTAGTTTTTAAGATACAGACCGAGCTCCCTAGATGGCATTAGAGAGCTCAGTCTCTAGCTGACCGCGGGCGCGAGTGGTTGTGTTGCTTGCTCACTCTCCAACTAAGTGTTCTTACTTTAATCCATGACTGTTCTCATCTAGGAACAGTGTTTAAAGTGTATTTCTAAAGCTTTATTTATCTTTGTGAATTTTTTTGCAGGCAGATACATTAGCAAAACTCCTAATATTTCATAAAAATGAATAGAAAGGGTAAAAACAGTCCTGATAGATTTTATGTGTGTGGCAAAGTAACTTTTAGTGACCAGCAATTAGGGACCGACCGGGGCGGGAATTTTGCCGGGGCCCGGGCCGGGGACGGGGCTGCTCTAATTTAGCCGGGGCCGGGGTTAGCTAAAATTAGAAATGTAAGTCAAAAACACTGAAAGTCTTAAAACTTAGGATGAAAATTAAATATAATTTCAATTAATTAATAATTTTAATTATAAAAAAGGAATACATTTAATTAATTCAATTAAATAAATATTTTCGAAAGAAATTTTTAGAAAATAATTGATTTTCTAGAAGAATAAGTTGTATTAAATATATATATATATATATATATATATATATATAATATATATATATATATATATATATATATATATATATATATATATATATATATATATATATATATATATATATATATATATATATATATATATATATATATATATATATATATATATATATATATATATATATATATAAAATATATATATATATATATATATATATATATATAAAGATGAATAGGAAGATGAAGCATAATTTTGGCAACATTTATTATAATGGACGTTTCGGGTATATAACGTTACCCATCATCAGCACTGCAATTGAAATAAAATAATATAATTTTATAACACAAAATATAAATAAAATGAACTAATATAAAAAACTGTAATACAATAAATGAACACATAAATTTAAAATAAATAAATCACACGAAAAAAGTACCTAAGATTGAGTTAGGTTTCATTTACAGAGAAGGCGAAATGCAAACTGAAAGTTAAGAAAATTTGTTTACAGTGAGAAAAAAAGTTACTTGGTTGGGATATATATAAATTAATGAGTGAAGAGGGGGATGGACGACAAATCCTTATTTAATTCGGGTTTTAATTCAAAAATGTAGAGAGACTCAAGAATCTTTCTGTCGAGTTGATCATTGGCAGGGGATAGGGAACTAAATTTATTTTGTGCAATAGGGTGATTATTTTAAAAGGCATGATTGCGTATGGAGGAGTTTTCTGGGGTTGTGATAGGTAAACCAGTTCTATAAGAAACTCCCCGGTGTTTCAAGATCCTCAAGTAAAGTTGGAGACCTGTTTGGCCCACGTAGCGGAACGTTGCAGTCCGCACACTTATACAAATATACTAATGAGGACCTCATATGTAGAGGAAGAGAATCTTTATGGCGGAAAAAATTTGAAATACTGTGGTTATTAATAGGAATGAAAATAAAGCGAGCAAAAGGAAAAGCATTGGATAGAGTGTGATTGAGAGTTTTTACAAGTTTTGCGGTGCTAGGACCGAAGAACGGAATTTTTAGATAGATAAGTTGTTTAGGGACGGTCGAGACTTGAAATTTAGGGCGGAAATGGTTATTAAGAAAGTCATTTACTAGGTTTGTAATAGTGTTGTGAGGAAAGAGATTGCAAAAGGCAAAATGGGACAGGTATTGTATTTCAAGGTGGAAAGACCACCATGAGGAGCATAAGTTAAAGGCACGGAAAATTTTGCATTGTAGTGAAGACAGTTTGTATTTGGAGGGGAGAAAACTAAAAAAATTAAGACATAATTTATATTTATATTTATATTTATATTTATATTTATATTTATATTTATATTTATATTTATATTTATGCTGAAAAAATGTTAGGAAAAAATAAAATATAATCAAAAAAATTAAAACGTTAACTATACAACTATCGCAAAATATATAGTCCGAAATTTTATTTTTTTTTTTATTTTTTTTTTTTTTTGCAAATATTTGTAGAAATTTAAAAGTAAATTGTTTTAAATTATGAAAAGTAATAATGATTAAAAATTCAAATATTTTATACACGGGTTTAACTTTCGTTTAGGCCTAATTCTTTCTCACCAAATTAATATATTCATTTGTTTTTTATTATGGCATATATATATATATATATATATATATATATATATATATATATATATATATATATATATATATATATATATATATATATATATATATATATATATATATATATATATATATATATATATATATATATATATATATATGCTACCAGGGCTGCAGAGCTGTTAAATTTTTTAGCATGCTCCGGCTCATGCTCCAGCTCAATCATTCCGGTTCCATCATTTTGAAATTATTCGGTTCCGGCTTCAGCTCTTGGTTATAATTTCATCTCCCTTTTTCACATCATATCATTAATTCTCAGTTATATAAGAATTTTATAGTATAATAAAAAGAATGATTGTTAGAGATACCTTTATTTTGACTCAATTAAATATTTAATAAATATTTTTTAGAAAATTTAAAAAAAATAATAATCATTTACTTTCTTCCTAACTTTTTTTTTTATATTAAAAAATTTCTTTGAACCATATAAACATATATAATAAAATTTTATTCAAAAATTAAAACTATGCAATAAAGTCCTCCTTTAACGATGGCCTTAGATTCGAATTTTATTATTTTTAAATCTAATAATAAGCGCTCACTTAACACGCACTTGGGTGGGAGGGAAAGCTGCAAGTGTAAGAAGCATCTTACAATTTTAGGCTAATTAGGAACTTCTTTCGTAAGATGTCAAGTTTGATTTCTAGTCGATTTTCGTTATGACATCTAATGCCTTATGGAATTCTAATTTGCATTTTGTTCAGATTTTTTTGCAGAGGACTTTTGGTCCAGGAAATTCCGTACACTAACCCTAAATAAAGAAGTAAAATACTTAAAAAATCCATTTTCAGAGAATTCTTGAGTGAATTAATCTTATTCATCGACACACTTCCATCGTCAGAAATCAGTTTTAGTTCCATTTCGCTGTTTTCCATCGATCTCGATAATTTTTTTAAGACTTCGAGAAGCGAATAACAGGAAATGAGGTGAGATGATCTAGAATAATCATTAAAATACATATTCATTTCGGTGTTTAAACTGTATGTTCTCTTTTTCCTACGATTAAAAAGATTCATTTCTCTAAAAAGCCATGAGTCATAAAGAAAGCGGTGAATGTTTGCCATGCTCAAATTATTTATTATCACTCTCTTAAACAGTTGTAATTCCTTTAAGTAGGTGACCGGTGTAACGTAATACGTGCGCAAAAAAAAATACAATTTTAAAGTTAAATAATTCGTCGGTGTTGCTGAAAATAATTTAATATCGCCAAATTCGAATTCAATTTGAGTTTACTAAACTCATTTCTTTAATTAATATATATATATATATATATATATATATATATATATATATATATATATATATATATATATATATATATATATATATATATATATATATATATATATATATATATATATATATATATATATATATATATATATATACAGAAAAATTTAAGAATTTGCTTCCCCCTTGAGGTTTCAACAGAGATGATAATTTTTATAACATTTAATGAATATCGAACACACTTAAAATTCACAATTAAAATTCACAATTTAATAAATATTATAGATGATTAATTATATAAATAATTCAGCCGAGCTTTCGTGGACGTACGCGAACCCACTTCGTCAGGACTGAAATTGAAAATTAAGGTTTCTTCTGATTATGACTTCTTTTCTTGATTGAGTTGGCAACTTGGTCGTCTTGTAGAGATTTCATAGTGATGAGAATTTGTCGGTAATATTTTCAGAGGGATTAACATTTTTTTATTAAGCTATTTAATGAGGGAGATTCTTTAAGATATTTATTGGTTATTTCGTCTATTTGATATTCACCTCTTTGTAAGTTGAAATTATTGGTGTTTTTTATGATAAAGGATTCCGTGATTTTTCTGTTATCTGTATTTTGTATAGGTTTTACGATAGTGAATGTGTTAGTATTTATAAAATGATTTAGGTTATGGCGATGTTTAACGAGTGCGGAAACTTGTTTATCAGATTTTAAATCGTCCTTATATTGACCGATACGGATTTTAAAGTTGTTAGTTTCTCCTATGTATTTTTGCAAACAGTTGTTACAATATATTGAGTATATGCCGGAGTCTTTAATAGGGTTGTTATTTTTAGGTTTCAGGGCTTGTTTTAAGGTTATACTATTAGATTTTACAGTTTTGTATGTTATTGGCTCAAGGGGGAAGCAAATTCTTCTGTATATAATAAAGCTACGCGTAGATTGTAGTCATATACTATATATATATATATATATATATATATATATATATATATATATATATATATATATATATATATATATATATATATATATATATATATATATATATATATATATATATATATATATAATATTTAATATGGGTGTAGAATGATTGTTTGAAGGAGCTGCAGATTGAAAACTTTAAATATTTTAAATGGGAGAAATTTACACAGCTTGGTTCCAAAGCATTTTCTTTTATCAAATCTTAGACAAAATTGCAAAATTATACTCATCAATATATTCTTTCTCTATCTCTCTCTCTCTCTCTCTCTCTCTCTCTCTCTCTCTCTCTCTCTCTCTCTCTCTCTCTCTCTCTCTCTCTCTCTCTATATATATATATATATATATATATATATATATATATATATATATATATATATATATATATATATATATATATATATATTTATATATATATATATATATATATATATATATATATATATATATATATATATAATTTAAAAAAACACAACACATGCTTACATATCACTAAAACATGTATTTTACGTGAGTAAGCTTGTAAAAACAGTTTTTAACCTGCCCCTCAACAAAAGTGAATGGATTTAATTAACAGCTCGTTTTCCAGATATGTAATAAAAATATGTTTAGGAAAAACATTCAGCTGAGAAAGTTCAGCAAAGCTCGCTTCGAGTTTAGACGCTAACAATAATACGTTCATAGATGAGTAATGGATGAAGTATAATTCTTCTTACACAAAAATCAATTTACCCAAGCAAAGGTTGGTGATTTTCTTTGGTTCTAATTTTAATTAAAATAAAAAATCAATCATTTTTAAACTACTTCAATAAAACGCGATATTTCTATTTATATATATATATTTATATATATATATATATATATATATATATATATATATATATATATATATATATATATATATATATATATACTATATATATATATACTAATAATATGGTGGTTTCACTCACTGTTCTCTTTGATAATTGCAGCCTAGAGCTTTTCAACTTGTTAGCTCTGCTACTCTCACAATTCACAACTCTCACAACTCTCTCCAATCTCTTTCGAGCCGTCGAAATGTTGCAATATTCTAATTATAATCTATCATTATTTTAATGGACACAGTTTTCTGAACACTCTGGTCGAAGGTTTACCATCTTCCTTTAGAGTTTAGAGGAAAGTTCATGTCAATCGTCTTGCCACACAGTCTCATCTTTTCTCTGTCACACTCTTTGACTCCCTTCTTAACCGCTAAGCTCAATCTTTCATGTATTCCACTGGTAAAGTCTGGAACACACTCCTTTGTCCTTTTTTGCCTTCTATCCTCGTTCCCCGAACTCCAGTGGAATTTGGTATATATATATATATATATATATATATATATATATATATATATATATATATATATATATATATATATATATATATATATATATATATATATATATATATATATATATATATATATATATTCTGCTTTCAATAAGATAGGGAATAATTTAGAGTATCTTTAAAGGCTG
>JABUQX010062911.1:27500-29777 GCA_015478945.1 Trachelipus rathkii | reverse complement strand
CTCCTTCTCTTTGCTACTTATGTCTAGCTTCTTTCAAATCGCCTTCAAATATCGGCTGTTGTGTTGATGGGGCGGACTTCTTCCTCTTTTTCTGTCAATAGTGGCTTGTTCCTCAGGGTTCTGTTTTCTCTCCCCTACTTTATTCCTGCTGTTCATTAATGGATCTTTCTCACCTGTACATTTAACTCTATCCACTAGTATGCCGATGACTCGACCCTTCATTCTTCAATAACTAATTTCAATTCTGCTCCCTCTTTTACTTCTAGATTTGCCTCTCGTCTTAACTTTCCGATTTTTTTCTCGTTGATCTGACCAGAATATTTCCGGGTGGGCGTCTCAACCTTGTTTGAATATTAATTCTTTTAAAAACCCCAACTTCTACAAATCTCCCTCTCTAAGACACCTTTCTAACTTTCCTATTCTTTCGACGGATTCTCTCGTCTCTCCTGTTTGACAATATAAAACATTCTTTGGCCTTAACATAAAACAAAAAAAATGTACTTGGAAACCTCACAATCACACGGTTGCTTATTGCTAGCGCGGCCTCAAAGAAACTGGGAGTTCTTCTTATAGACTGCGTGACTTTTTTTTCCTCTTCTCAGTTGCTCCCAGCTATACAGGGTCTCACCGCCCTGTGTATGGTTACTGCTCTGCATATCTGGGGGGGCTCTGCGGTTTCACCCGGCTTTTGGATTAGGGTCGAGTCAAGGCCAAAAAGGCTTATAAACTGCCCTGTACTTTCTAGTTCACTTGACCCTCATATCTTTGAGGCGCGATGGTTGGTGCTTTATCTCTTTCTATAGGTACCACGTAGCAGCAAAGTGGCTCGAGGGAACTTTCCACCTCTGCGTACCCACCCCTTTTACGGACTTCCACGAAGCACAAGAGGTTGCTGTGTCCGGCACATAATGGTTTTTCGTGCGATATTTTAGTAACTCCCAGCGTTTCGCTGCGGTGCTTCCGCTTCTTTCCTGCCACCTCTGTTCTGTGGAAATTCTCTTCCACTCTTCGTGTTTCATGGCTGAATTTAATCTCCTCCACTTTAAAGCCTGCGTCTTGCTCATCTGCGTATAATTGGGTTAGATGAGATATTTGAGGACGTCAACACCCTCCTGATAGGGCTCTGCCCCTGTGAGCGGTTGGTGTCAAGTACTGTAAAATATATATATATATATATATAATATATAATATATATACTATAATATATATATATAATATATCTATATATATAATATATATATAATTATATATATTTTATATTATATATTATATAAATATAATATATAATAATATAATATATATAATTAATATATATAATATATATAATATATTATATATATATATTTTATATATAATATTAATTATATATATATATTATAATATGTTATAATATAATACCATGATGTTTTTTCAAAAAGTGCTAAAAAATAAAATAAAATTAAAAAAATAAAAAATTAGGAATTTTTTTCTTTTTCTCAAACTTTGAAATAATAATAAATAATAATAATAATAATAATATGAATAATAATAAATAATGAATAATAATAATAATAATAATAATAATAATAATAATAATAATAATAATAATAATAATAATAATAATAATAATAATAATAATAATAATAATAATAATAAAAAAATAATAATAATAAATAATAATTAATAATAATAATAATTAATAATAATAATAATAATAATAATAATAAATAATTAATATTAATATTATTTTTATTTAAAAACATGTTAAGAAATTAAATAGTTAGAAACCACATGGGCCTTTCAAGACTGTACGTCTGATATAATAATAATAATAATAATAATACTAATAATAATAATAATGATGATAGATAATAATAATAATAATTAATAATAATAATAATAATAATAAAAATAATAATAATAAATAATATAATAATTAATAAATAATAATAATTAATAATAATATTTTGTGTAAGATCCACAAATAAAAGAGGAACAAAAAGTCGAGCCAAATTTTGGTCCAACCTAATCCCTATTTAAAATTGTTATAAGGAAAATGATAGATTGAATGAAATTGAATGAAGCAAGAATAGAATTTATGTAATTAGAGGTCATATTATTATACATTTTTAAATCTATCCGACTAATTTATTAGAAATTACTTTAGATAAGAAAAAATGTAATTGTCATTTCATGAATGTTGTGGAGTACCGAAATGTAGGGTGAGTTGCAAGCCGACTCACTTGCAACAAAGGAAATATATATATATATATATATATATATATATTATATATATAT
>JABUQX010062911.1:0-22500 GCA_015478945.1 Trachelipus rathkii | reverse complement strand
ACTTGATATCTCATGATTAACAGACCACATCGCACTTCTATCTTATTTAACCATTTATGAATGTGACAGCAGAGAGTGTTCCCATATGACAATCCTCTTTGGAGGGTATCCTTAATTAAATATCACTTTGATGATTCAGATGCTTTTTGCCTGTCTCACAAGCGGCAGAGTATGGGTGTACGAAGTTTAAGTAAATTGATTTTATTCGTTCGTTGAGATCAAAGTTGCCTAAATTTTTTCGTTAAATACATAACCCTTCTGATTCCCAGTGGGATTAAGTTATGTACAAACTTATCACGGTTTTTATTATTAAAATGTCTTTCAGCTTAACCAACAACTCTGCGTTTCAAATATGTGCTTCAAAATCCAAGATAGAAATCCTATATGTGAATTGGGTAAAGTTGGGTGGTAGATGCGGTATTTTAATGTCGGGGCTATTGATGATTCGTGTATAGATGTTACATCGAGATGGAGGAATGATCTTAAAAAATCTTTATGCACACAACTAGACTGGAACTCTAGAGGAGGTAAGACAAAAAGAGATCATAGAGCAGAAATTTGGAATGTGGGCAAGGCGGTGCTTGCCTGGTGATTCTTCGATTATTGAGAGGCTTTATTATTTACTGAAATTTAGTACTGCGAGGTTCGCTACACAATCTTGAGTTCTCAAGAATTAATTTACGTTATAAGTGTGTCTATGCAGATTTAAACACTCACACACTTTGACTAAGAGAGTAACAATCGTCTCGCACGAAAGTATTTTTTAAAGTATTACTTTAATCATTCTCGCTGAATTCCAACATAAAGTGCTCTCGGGCAATCTACCGTGTGAAGCGAGTACAATAAGGGACTATCAAGTTTGATTATTGATTTTCTGGGAACAATTTTCAGTGAATTCGATCTGAAGATTAATAAGGCATGGCACAAAATGGTTCACCACCTTTAACTCAAAGGGTCGGGCATATTCTGAATGAAACGTGTTACTATGAATAATAATCTCGCCATTGGAGTAAATACGTTGTCACTTACAATTTTAAAAGACACACCAAGCACGCATTGATCAAAAAAGTAATTTTATGCTCACTTGTGTAGCGAGGGAAGCCGCTAGTGTGTAGAAGACTGTATGAAGTGTGATATAGGAGAGAAAATTGGCGAACCGGGGCGTGACACCGGGTGTGGTAAGTCAGTTCTTCACCAAAGGTTGTAAACTTTGGTCCTTTGTAATTGTCTATTGCCGTGTGTGCTCTGGAATAGTATATGTTTCAATGAACAATTATATGTGAAATAAATAATGCAGGGATGAAGCAAACTGAATGATATATAATATATAATATATATATATATATATATAAATCATTTTTTAGATATAGGTGTTTGACCTTTTTTTATGTGTTGATTAGATGTTGAGTTGCTCATAGTACTCAAGCATAATAAACAAGCCTGTGGATGTACAGTACTATATCAGCTAAGGAACCATGTGGTTATGACAAGTGGGGAGTAGTTAAACCATAATTCAGTATATGGGTTTTTAGGTATTAATTATCAGAGTTATTAGTAATACTATAATTATGGGGTAGGTATAGTGTGTAGTTTAGTTTATGAAAGCTCAAAAGGATGGTGCATTTTAGTTATATTGTTCAGTGTGAGTTGATATCATTATATAATGAATATAGTATCATATCCGTAATACGATGATGTCTGTGTAGTGTCCGTTTAGCTATTTGCACTGGTATGTACTCACTCACTCAAAAACCTATTTTGATTTCTAGTATGTAAGAAAAGTTAAGGTATGGGATTCACTCACCATTCCCCAAAATTGTTTTATCGTGTGTAGTTTCGGTATATGGGTATAATAGAGGTCCAAATAATCATAAACTTATTGTTTTTCATATATACTTATATACTTTTCGCGTATATTTTACATATATTTGGTATTAAGGAGAATCGATAATTTATGATTGAAGTAAGATGTAAGGACATGACTTAAAAATGTTGATGAGTTAAAAGTGGTATGTGTAGAGTTATATGTTAAGAGATAAGTAAGAGGCTAGGTTCTTGTGCGAGAGCCCTCTCACCAATATTGTTTGAATCTAGTTAGTAAGTTATACGTATCTACACTACGATAACATAAGAAAAACAAACCGGTAGTAGGGATATGATAAGAATGCCTATATAAACCAAAACGTTAAGTGCTTATATATAATATAAAATACTATATCATATATCAAGCTCGAAACAGGCCCGCTATATGACTAGTTAGTGTATAAATAAAAACTCAAGTGTGAATCATAAAAAGTGACGTTTTCACTTAGCTTAAGGTGATATATAGGAGCTCATGATAAGAGGTTAATAGGAAATGATGAGAGTACGGATAAGTGTAGCACTCGATAGTTAGTAGATACTGTAGTGTGAGTGTTGTGTGGTTCTCTCCGAAGTACGTGTAGGTAGGGGCTTAATTACAGAATCATATGTATAGTGCAAGCGGTGAATTTTATAGATATTAAAAGGGAAAAGTCCATATTTTAGCAGGGATCTTTACTTTTAAGATTATGACGGGCGGGACTTGGGTTGTCGTAAGCAATAACAAATCTCTTACACAAAACAACTGCACTCAATTTATCTAATATCAGTAAATACGATCAGGATTATAAGAATGTTGAAGGAGAGGATAAAAAGGCATAGCATCTAATAAATCTCACTGAGTCCGTCTGACTATTTGTCAAAAGTTTGGAATAAAATTTGTTGGTGATTGATGGGTGGGGCGTGGTAGTAAGCTAATTCTATATATTGACAATAATTTAGAAGTAAAAAAATATATTAATTTTCTATGAGAAGTAGAATAATGCTAATAGATGTGTAATAGTTAATATAGTGTGATAGTCAAATATAATTATTTGACGAAATAAATTAATTTATATTGATGTAGCGGGAGAAAATAATTAATTTTTACTAGATCTAAAGAACATCTTGTGATTTGCACTATAATATAGTCAATTTCTAAATCGACTGTAATTATTATATAATGGTGATTCCATCAGCGTTACTTAGATAAAATACTAATAGGATTCTATCTCTAATTTTACTATACCATAAATATTTAGAATCATATTACCAATCTCAATCACCCTCTTATTATGGTGAAATGATTAATCACTCAAATATATAGTAGTATATTATAATTGAAGGAAAGTGACAAGTTAAATATTAAGGTTTTTGGTGAAACTACCTATATATAATAGAATAATAATTAAATAAGAGTTTTATAATTTTGAAATAAGACATAATATTTAATACACTAATTAATAAAGAATATGTTAATATGTAAAACATTTTAATATTAAAATATAAATTTTATAAAAATAATCTATATTGGAGAATAAATTAGATGAGTTTTAAGAAACTAAGATTTAATGTGATTAGAGGATTATATATATGACAAGATATCATAATTGTAAATGCGAATAATATATGAATGATATAAAAATAGCAATTTATTATTATACATAAAATATTATATAAATAATTAAATTAATAATATAAGTTAAATAATAACAATAATAAGATTAATAATAATATTTATAAATAATTAGTATTTTGACAATACACTAACTAATATTTTATATAGTTAGATATTTAATATAATATATTTAATATAATGAAAGAAGATTATAAATTAATATTATAATTGAAAAATAAATAATTACGAGTAAATAAATGGCTGAAAATATAAGATAACATTTATCTAAAAATATTATATAATACTATATATATATATGAGTGAATAATAATATATATTAATATGAAACAATTAATCGTCATCGTCAAATATCTATATATCATCGATTAGCAATAAACGCAGGTATCATATTTTTTTACAATCGTCGATCTCATACTCGAGCAAATTTCGTAATCCTGTTATTTGCCGATATTGGAAACAAATATTAAGAATTATATAATTTAGAATAATAATAAAAATAAATTAATAATATATAATAATAATAAATTCATAAAAATTAAAATTATATATAAAAATTAAATAAATCATAATTAATATTAATTAATAATTAATAATAATAATTATAAAATTTAATAATAGTGAATGAATAATATAATAATAATTAAATATAATAATGATAATAATTTCTACTAAATTATTATAATGGAAGGTTTAATAAATGAGATATAATAAATCGACCGTACACGGACATAGTAGATTATTACAAAAAATAATGTTCTATTAGGATTTTGATTATTTACTGAAGATGTAAAGAACTGATTTGATATATATATATATATATAATATAAATATATTATACCCATATTTTCCTTATGGATGCTGTGAGCATTCCAGGCCAAGAGTATTCGCCTTTCTGTTAGGCGTGCATAGTGTACACTTCAATCCTTCCAGACACATTTCATTACACAGAGCTATTAGTTAGATTGCAACACCCGTGCTTTCATGAATAGCAAAATGATAGAACATTTACAGGACATTCCCTAACCGTGTTGGGTAATCCAACGGGTGTAAGTGTTGGTGCTAGAAAAAATTGATCTATCACAGCGTTTCTTTGCACCTATTAAAGGATAACGACAGGAGTACATCATGTAGGCCTGGTCCTGCTTGGCGTAGAAGGCGAATAATTACATTATATTAAAAAAAGAGGAGAGGGGTAATCTGAGGGATATTTGAGCACAAAAAATGCAAAAAAACATGTATATTCTAGCTATATCTGGCTGTGCGCATTCCTCGACACCACTGATTTATATTTCCCAGGAACTGCTAATGGCTATGGCTACGAGGAGAAAGGATGTCCAAGTTAAGATCGCAGGGATAATGGATAAGCGCGCCATTGTCTATGCCGTGGTCGGGCCGAAAATGGAATGAGCGAATTGTATTAGGCAAATATGAGTCAAGTGAGCAAGTATAAGTACAATGGAGGGAGGAGAGGCATTGACCGAGAGAATAGCGTGCCATAGCTGGCCAATAATTGGGTGGGAGAACACCAGCAAATGTAGAGGTTGTCAACAACTTTGTGTTGGACTGTAAACAAAAAGTAGGAGAAAAAGAGGAAACGATCGAGAAAAGTGACGTAAAACCCAAACCAGGTGGAAGAGGAGTTGATGAAGATGTATATTAGTGTGATTAGATGTATGTGTTGTAAAAGCCTGGGAATGGAACACATTATACGATGCAGGAAGTATTGGGGAGAAGGAGCAAATCTCTCTCCTCTGAACGAGACATGACTTCGTGCATACTCGTAGTGTCTTGCTGAGGAGGGAGGGTTGGTGCTGTTCTCTCTCTCTCTCTTCTCTCTCTCTCTCTCTCTCATCTTCTCTCTCTCTCTCTCTCCTCTCTCTCTCACTCTCTCTCTCTCTCGCTCTCTCTCTCTGCTCTCATCTCTCTCATCATACTCTCCGGAACTCTTAGAATTTGTGAGGTAGAATTGATAGAGTATAGCCGTGATGTTCGAAATTATCAGGAGTTTATAATATTAAGATATATATATATATATATATATATATGTTATATTATATTATTAATAAGTATATAACTAGTAATAGGCTTAAAAGAGTAGTGATGGATAAATATGAAGTGATTATGGGTTATAAAGTATAATATATAAGTCATAAATAATAGTATTGGTATATGAGTATAGGGGGTATGACTAGACGTAGGATTCACAGTGTGATATAAATATGTATAAGGGGGACGAGTAGAAAAGGCGTTAAAATTAAACAGGGAAAAGAGTCTATATATAGGGAAGATATTATATATCTCGGAGTGAGTAATATTAGTATAGTAATAGTAGTGAGATACTATATAATATAGCTCATAATATATAATGAGGGTAGGGTAATAGTGAGGAATTTCACTCTCTCACAGTAGGCATGTGATTGCTCCACATAAGTACGTGCTACTACCATATGGATGTATACTCGCTCGCAATATAAGAGTTTGAAGAAACGTTTTCATGCTCTATGCGATAGTGACTTAGCTATGCCACGTTGCTCTCCGCTCTCCTATTTAATCGAAATGCGGCAAGAAGAGGAGTCTGTGAACATATGTTTGACAATGTCCTGAAGAAAGTTTTAGGGGTACTGGTTCTCGAACCGGGCTGCGTATCTCTGCAGTGGGTCCAGTCACAGCGTTAATATATCAGTCAAAAAGTGCACATACTCTATATCGTAGTCACTAGTCAAATTATTCAGCTATAGTATATATTATATTGAGAGCTACTCACTATAGACGCGAGGCGAAAAGTGTAGAGGGGTAATTGAAAATACTCTATAATATTGAGAGTATAAATACTAAGAATAAGATAGTGAATAGTAGAAATTTATACCCTATACAATATAACAGTGAATGAGTAGTATAGGGGTGAATAGATAATAGGGGATAAGCTCACCATACTAAGTCACCATAATATCTTAGTACTATGTGGATATGTTTAGTGATACTCTCAAGTGATATATTACACATAACATACTCTAAATTTAACGTCCGGGTATATACAATAGAATAAACTCTAGGAACCTATATGCTCTACTTAAATATATATGGTGTGTGTGCACTTGGTGAACTCTTAAATATTTGTTTGGAAATTGCGGTATGTTTATTGTAGAAAATATTAGTTACCCTTTCAAATATTAAAGGTATGAAAGTAAAGAAACAACCAATATTTTCACTAAACAAAGTTTTAAAAAAGTTTGTTATAAATAAATTTAGTGCCACTTCTTGCCGTTAAGCTCTAACGGTATATATATTACCTACTCCAATCTCTACAAGAGAGATTTCTTTTTCGTGCATAGTTGTTATTCAAGATAAATTTTCATTGTTGAATTGGATCTTTAATTCTTCCATTTATATTTTTGGTGAAAATTTCACTTAATAGAACACTTTATTTAATTTGAAGTAATATAGTCGAATGCAAAATAAAATAGTTCTTAATCACAATTTTGATATACAAATAATTTGCGTTGTTTTAATACAATAATCCAACATAGTGTATATATACACCAATAAGTAATATACGAGTCCAATCACTATACGTTATTAAACAATTACAATATTTTGTCTTGTAACGGTCAAACTTGGTTCTAAAGGTTAAATACATTAATTAGTTGCACCATCAGGATAAGAAGAAAGGTTACGGATTTAAGGATACTCATCAAATATTCGGGATTTCCATCCGACTGGAAAAGAATTTTGGGTTTACACGAAATAATTATTATTATTATTATTATTATTATTATTATTATTATTATTATTATTATTATTATTATTTTATTATTATTATTATTGGTGCCGAGAGGAATTATTTTATAGTGATATAAATTATCTATTAGTCTCTATCATACTCAATTATCTATATCGCTATGACCAGTGGGCCATATAAGGCACGGAGAGCCGAGCCGCAAGATTGTGTGGGTGAAACGGACGGAAGACAGAGATTTTATAGCTGTGGGAGACGAGCAGCATTGGAGAAAAAGATGCTGCTCCAGCGCAATCACTAATTTTTGATAAGGTAGACAGTTAGTAAGCATACAGTTAGTCCCGAACCATCTGAAAATTTGTTGATATATGTGAGATTTATTTCTTATGCATTTTATTGCGCTGAATCCAAAAATCATATTGGTTTTTTGTCTATCGTCTTCGGGTTTGAGGATATCCATATGAAAACATTAAATAAAGATCCAGTTCATGAACTCGAATATGTCCCAATATTTTTTTTTTTTTTTTTGTGATGGTGTTCATACAGCGCAATGAATATTCCCGTACCTCACTCGTTTTTTTTTTTTATGGTTGTGCGGGCCTAATGCCAATATGAAATTTGTCAGACATAGTATTGAATCTGGGTGAGAGACGCATTTTTTATTGGCGAGTTTCATAAAAGCGGAAGCAAACGTTGTCGGTTTGTGTATGTATAAATACCAACGGCAGTATTTGCGTGGATGAGTGGTTATACTTAAGCAAGACTCTCATTTTTTTCTCTGTATATTAAGTTACAATAATAATCTTTTCACTATGAGTATTATATATACTGTAAGTGAAAACTAAACTGAGTAGACACACAATTTGGATTTTGTTACTTCTCTCAAGCGGTCAATTGTAATATACAGAGAGAGATACATAGTTAAACGAGACATTGTATCATATGCAGACAGTGAATAAACTTTATAGCGTGAACCCTAACGTATGATAAAGTTACGATAATTGTTCCAATACAGGTTAAGAACTACGACAAATACCTATACGAATTTATGAGATCAGGATAATATAAAATAGGTATATAGTCATAATAATTTTACTGACATTCAAAGAGATATAGTATAGATAATATAAGATTATAGTATAGAACATTATGGGGTTTATATTTATAAAATAAGAATAAATTGATAAATATATATTCACAAATAGTTATACATATATATATATATTAATAATGTCTATATAACCAGTTACAGTCTATGATATAGAATAAGTAAGAGTATATAATCGGAAAGATTTAAGACTCCAGAGGCATTAATTACCAGTGAAAGGTTGTAATATTATAGTAATAGTTATAGGTAGTATTATAAGGAGGAATTTTAGAGTATATATATATATATAAGTAATAGGTATATAAAGATATAATAATAGTGAGTGGCGAGTATGACTAATCTCAGGAAGATAACGACGTGGAGTAAGAGATTGAGAGGGCATAGGTGGAGGAAAATTATATTCAGTATTAAGATAAATATAGTATAGGTAGAATAAAGATACATGAAACTCACGCGTAGGTAAACACCATAGTGAGGTGATACTAGATAAATGTGATATAATAAATGTGCGACCCCATAATACTAAATAAACTCATAAGCTAGGGGTAGTGTGAGCGTGAGTAATAGTAAGTGTGGTGTAGATAAGATAAATACTAGTATGAAATAATATGAATAAGCACAATATATAGAGTAAAATAGTAATATAATGAGTAAAACCCAAAGGAGGTGAGAGACTATGGTGAAGGCAGTGATGGGTATATATAATATATATATATATATATATATATAAGTCATATTAAGGGACTATATATATATATATATATATACTATCATAATACTCGTCATACTATAGTGAGTGATCACGTCGATGGAAGCCTCTATAGTTTTCATGGATAAACTCAAATATTCAGAGAGACGGAGATCCGTATTTAAGCATCTTCTGTGATGTGTGCTTAAACCTAGCGCAGCACAGAACTTCCAGACGTATCGCTATCACCATGTAGTGTATAGGTTATTATATACCTGAAGAGCGTAAAATACTCTCATGATAATAAAGTACGTATGGATAGAAGGAATTTGAGTAGAAGCTCGCGGACTCTCTCAGGAACTACGGTACAGCGAAGAGCTCTATATATAGGTGACGTGGCTATATATATATATATGATATATAAGTGCACGTAGAGAGATATACTTAGTATGAATTAGTGGGTACAGTATATAGCTAGATCTAATAATAAGCGTAGGTGAGTATAAGAAGTGGACAATAAGATCTGTTAGATAATGAAATACTCAAATAGTTTATAGATAGTGAAGCAGATAAGGATATAGTGCTCATACTAAGAGTGAGAGATAAGTAATTATCATCTACATAGATATATAGGGGCGTCCTGTTAATTATATATATTATTTACGAATAGTAGGGTAGTAGTAACATAGTATTACACTAATTCTGTAGTTTTTCTGGTATGAATGTAAGAGGATCCCTTGAAATTGTTTCGAAAATAAATAGGTAAATCGTAGAAATACCATGGCAACATCACATAACTAAGATGTGCCTAGGCATTTAGAGATTAATTACGGCGGTATTAAAATCTTAAGAGGATTATATACTCAAGATAAACAAAGCAGCTCATACACTATGTTTATTATCATATTGGATATTACACACGAAATTATTGAAATAACTGTTTAACAAACATGATAACTCAGTTGGATTTCTCCGATGACAACATCGCTACCTAAGGAAGAGCCTAGGTTTAATATTAGAATACCACGGATAGTTAAGATGCAGGTGTAGGATTTATTCTGCGCACGAATATCCCGCATCAAACATTTGTTGCTCATCTAGTATTAGTGCAAATATGAATCATGAAAAATAAGAATGATTGTAAAAATTTAGAGAAGCATTTATGTGTACACCATGATTAACATCACCATTACAAATAGGTGTGCCTGGCTTTCAATTAATCCCAATGTATTAAAAATATAATGGATTGTAATCTGTCATACTGAGAGAGGTTACTCACATCAGATAACACAGCATATATATATATAATAAGATTCGAGAGTATCATGAAACAGAAAATAGGTGTAAGAACTCAAGGAAACTGATTTTTTTAGTTACCATAGAACAAACACTCCCGACTCTCTCTAATATACACAAAATATATATTATAGCACTAGTTTAGAATACATTTTCTCTATGTCTCAAGTGTATACGCGAGTTCAGGAATTCTTGGTCCAATTTCAAGCGAGACAATATGAATCTAAAAGTATAAAAGAGAGTCAATAAAATATATTCTCACTAATTCCATTAAAACTAATTAAAATAATAAAGTGTACATTAGATAATAATAGATAATAATAATAATAATCAATTAATAATGAATAATAAATAGAGTAAATAATAATAATAATAATAATAATATAAATATAATAAAATAATAATAATATAGAACAATAATAATAGAGGTGAAGTAATAATAAAGATATAAGTCAACTTTTACATTAGGAGACAGACAATATCTTAAAAGAAAATATATGCTGACAGTCTTTAAAATGGAACTGCATTTTTTTTGGAATCCTGGTTAAATTTTAGTTACGAGTATGACAAAATTAATTAAAATAAGCAAAGAAAAAAATAACTATTTTATTGTATGTCGCTCTCACTGAGAGCCAGGTGTAGAAGGAGATTATGTCAAAGTACGAGATGATAAAAACTATGTTTTAAACTAATACCTAACCTCTGAAACCTAACCAGCGCTATAATCCGGTAAACCTACAGGAATAAGCATAAAAACCTAATTTCTAACACTAATCCTAACTTATAGAGATAAGGACTAACCTACCCAACCTAATTGTTAACTAACATAACCTACATCGGTAATAAGATGAGAACACATAAACGGACTAACACCATAAAAACTTTAACTGACACATAAAAACCATATAACCCTGGTAACCTGACTTTTCCACTAACTCCTACACACTCATAAACACTCCGATTAACTCAAGCAGCTCCCCACTACCTATATACTCGTATCCTAAAAGAATATATCTTTAAGGGTATCCTACATATTATTCAATCCAATATATTATCCATATATATTTAATATTATATATGATAAGACAATATTGTCTATCATCTGTATAAATATAATTAAACCAAACATTTATAAATATCTACTACTGGTATTTATATATATAATTATTTTATATATATTAATACAATGTATGAGGAACAGCCACTGACCTAAGAAATCATTCGTTACGGACCACAAACATTTTCCCTCATTTCCGATTAATAAATACTTTTCGATTTTCAATTGATAATATTAATATTAATTATTATTAATATATTATATATTATTATAAAATATTATTATATTATTATTATTATTCATTAATTATAAATATATTATTATATTTATTATTATATATTATCTCAGTAGGTATATTACTTGAGACTTTAAGGGAATCAAAAAATCTCTGACGCTAAAAGAAAGCGTGATTACCCCTACCTTCCTGCTACAGCCAAATCTAATATAAAAAATATATATAATGACAAAATAAAAAAAATGTACATACAATAATAGATATAAAAAGGAAAATGGTATTTATCATATTAATCTGATAACATTTGGTAAGATTGTAGAAGTGCTTTGAAAAATTACTAAGAATTGTTTGAATTAATAAAAGTAAGATTACCAGTTAAGTTTACATAGAGATAATCTACATATTTATTTAAGTATACAAATTACATTATACAAACATTCAATTTTCAATCCTAAGTAAACTAAGTTGCATTTATTTTATATGAGTGATTGATTTGATAAATCAAAACAGAATATAAGGCCAAACCGAGAGCATGCTGGAGGAGGTCGTAAAATAAATTTTTTCGACTCCGACTCTAAAAATTCAAATTTAGGATTTCACTTACGAACTCCGAACTCCTTAAATTCACAAATAAAGTTTGAGAATTGATCGACTTACCAGACATCCGGACATTCAACACTGCGCCCGAAAGAAATCCACTTAACAAAACAATTAAAATTTTCGAATCCAGACGTCTAAATCTCGTCGGACTCCACTCACACAAAAAGTTCGCTGCGACTACAGAAGCTCCCGCCGTACCAGCAGTCATATTCAAAATTTCGACTTCTGACTCAGTTAGTGTTAGGCACAAGTTACAATGACAAGCGATGTCTTATTTAGGTATGCAAACTAGACTTTTCCTCTTTTCGCATCTGCTTACTTGGAAGAAAAAAAAAGATTATAACCACTTTTCCAATGAATCTAAATCTCCAAATGGCTATACGGTAAAATACCATAAAGACTAGAAGGTGTATAGCGGTATATCCGTCACATCTTAGCTATAATAAATTTACTCTACCCGTACTCCGCATTTGCATCGACATCCGCATTGAATTTTTTTGCTGAGAGCGAGATAGTATATCTAATTTATGATAATGTATAAGACTAAAAATGTACCTACAAACATTTCTGTGAACGCAAGATGTTAAGATTCGTATGGAATAGTTGAGGTATCTGCCTTGAGAGGATGGGAGAAATATATGAAGCTGTCTCCCCTTATGCTCGAACAAACACAAAGGTAAAAGGAGCTTGACAGATTGTGAATAATACGATTTTAGGAGTATTGATAATTACTCTATATACTTATAAAAATAATCCTTTTGAAGATAGGGATTAATACATAAAAGTAATTTTATTACGCCACTCTCACAGAAAATTCTTATATGCCAGACGAGAATCCTTTAGTTGAAACACGATGAAAGTACTCTGTAGATAAATTGCATGACATTAAAGTGAATAATAGAGGATATATCAAAAAGATATATATACAAGGGTGATTCAAAAACCTCTCGACAAAACTCGGAGGGCTGGAGTTGACGCAGAAAAGACTCACATGCATAAGAGAATACATATATATTGAATATAATGATAAAATTTTCGCTAAATTTAGTTATGTCTCACGCTCTGCGTATTCAACGACGATTTCGTTATGCGAATAGTTGGCATTTTTATAGGAAAATCACCTTATGAGATTACTATATCCATAGAATGATGCACTCGAACCGTCCTGCATTTATCTCGCGCTACAGAGGGTATATAAGAGATTTTTAACTTCTTAATATTGTTTATATCTTGCATTTTTAGCGGTTGAATGGAATAACATGCTTTAGGATTCCACGCTCGTAAGAAGTTCTGCTCTGACGTGACCGAGTGCAAGTATTGATAGAAATCTTCACTAAGTACAACATAGCCACCCCCATGGGATCAGGCTGTTAGTCAGGAATACTCGTTACACGCACTTATCGTGACAATGCTCGCCTTAACGAGAAATGAGGATACAACTACACAATTTCTTATAGATCTCTTGTATAAAGAGCTACTCAATCGCACAAGCGATCGTGAAAGCAGTACTATGTCTTCTAGCAGGGTGTCAAAGGACACTGATGTGTCAGTCCGTATGACGTTGCACGGAGACTGATTTATAAATAGCAGCACAGAATAGCTCATGAAAGTATCGTCTGTAGAGACGAGATCGGGATATAAGAAAGGAGCATAAGGAGTTGGTTCCTATTGAGAGAATCGAGACGTGATAATTGTAAAAGAGTTTGTCAAAATGGCTACTAGCAGAAGCTCAAGAGCTGGAAAGGACCAAGGATCACGATTAGAAATGTCCTCAAGCACCAGTGCGATTAGAGCAGCGAGTCTCTCTCGCTTCTCGCCACACGATGCAGGATCTCTCACTGCTCACGAAACATCAAAGAGTAAGCACAGAGATGTCTATGGACACAGCGCCTTTGATAGTTCGCATAGTGTGTACTGATACGCACCATATTGGAAATTAAGAGTGTGAATGGTAATCGCAAGTGAGAGACAGTGCTGAATTATACTAAACTCACCACTAGCGCTACATACCTTATATCTGTCTATAATGTAGAGCTATAGAAGGACAGAGGGAAAGAAAGAGTATATTTATGGGGGGTGCAAATGCGCGCCATGTAGATCCCAATAGATATCTCAGTCTGCAAGTATGATAGGGTAAGACAGCCGATTCAGAGAGTAGAAAAATAGTTTAGAAAGTATGATACAGAGTTATTTATTAAATCGCTTAGAGCTTTAGACTTATAAATCCCTAATTCTAATAGAAGGTGGAAGCCGGAGCCCTCCCCCCTCCTACAAATGTAGGAGAAACAGTTTACTCAATATACAGGGCGAATAAGGCCCTAATATATAATAAAATGAGTAGTAGCTGCAGTGGAGATATAATAAATTATTACACGCACCTATACGAACTCATCCTTAAAGTTTTCTTAGATAGGCCACTATTAGTGCAACCATATTGATAATTAATTAGAGATTATCCAAGAACAGATGATTATTTAGTAGTTTATATGTTATAAAGACCAAGAATGTATATTGATTATTCACAAGAGATGAGACGTTATAATAGAGCACCTGGTGTCGAAGGAATATAATAGTGAAAATGTATGGGAGGTAGTTTCTGAAGCTGGGAGAATGATAGAGAATAATTGAGTAAAATTTTATTTTAAAGAGATTGTAATTATACAAAATAAGGTTTGCATATAGGTATGTATCACCCTCACTGGGAAATTCCACATCCAGATACTCACGACAAGATAGAATCGTAAGAATAAATGCATGGAAGACGAAATGGCATATAATCATTAAGTAAGCCAATATGAACGAGACTCACTGAATATGTGTAGGAGGCTGTGGACGCTAAAAGCACTGTTGCAGTATTAGGGTCACGATAATACTCTTGTGGTCAGAAGATACATAACGAGTTGGAATGTAACTATGTGGAGGACGAATATGTGAGAGTGAAAACACACGAATTCTAGAAGTTACAATTTGTTTCCGATAGCTAGTCCTCTGGGTTTAATACTACTAGGTAGGGTTTTCCGCCCTATTCAGTAGGAACTAGACATCTTCTATTCATTTAGGCTTCAAAACTCTAGGATTCACCCATGCATAAAGGTTACGAGGATCTTGCTTCTAGGGATGAGGATTCTAACACTGGTCCCAAGTAAATACAAGCAATATAGAGAAATGGAACCAGGTGGCTAAGCTCTGTTACGCCCTATAACGCACATGCGAAGAAATCTTCACTAATGGTGGACAGACTACAAATATCATAACCAGTTCGATACGATGCAACTTGCTAAAAATGGATACGTATGTGATTTTGAAATATATACAGGAAAGAAGGAAGAAAAACCTGAAAAAGGGCTTGGTGCTAGGGTAGTCACTGATCTGTCAAGAAGTCTAGAAGGTAAATCTTATAAAATCTATGCAGACAACTGCTTTTCTTCATTTGATCTTGCAAAATCTTTGATGGAAAAAAAGATTGGATTTTGCGTAACAGTACAGTGCAAAAGGAAAAATATGCCTACATTTTCGGAGGACAAAAAAATGAATAGAGGAGACTCTGTTTTTAGGATGTGTGATGACGGTGTTTCTTGTGTAAAACGGATGGACAAAAGCCTGTATACATTGTGTCAACGTTTCACGATCCTTCACAACTTGGTACACTTTCCAGACGACAGAAAGATGGCTCAAAAAAATATCCATGCCCATCATCATCATGCATTTCCTATTGTAACCACATGGGTTACATAGATCTTGCAGATCAGATGAAAAGTTCGTACGAAATTAATAGGAAATCTAAGAAGTGGTGGTTTAGAATTTTTACTCATTTTCTAGATGTATCTGTAGTGAATAGCTTGCTAATATATCGAGAATTGTTTCCCAATCTGACTACAAGCCAATTTTGAATTTAAACATAAAGTTATAAAAGGGCTTATTGGTTGCGAAGGTTCAAAAAGAAAACTCAGTGATGAAAGGTTGCGGTGCCACAAAAAAAGACATATCACAAATGTACCAAAGGAAATAAGACAAGACAGAGCGTGTCATCTTCCTAAGCATTCTGGAACTAGGAGAAGATGCAACCATTGCAGTACCAAACTATATAGATATGTGACACATGCAATCTCCCTCTCTGCATAGCTAGTGGAAGAAACTGTTTTAGAATGTTTCATCTAGACATATATATATAGTTATATTAGTATATATATTATATACTTACATTATATATATTATATTAATACTATTAAATATGTTAATAATAATACTATATATAGTAATATAATATATATATATTAATTATATTATATATATTATATATATATATATTTATTATAGTAATACTTATATATGATTGAATGTTTACTACGCCCACACGGAACGGGAGAGCTCGGATCAAAAAAAAATTTTCACAGCGTAAGCACAGCTAGTCAATAATATAGATTTGGAATGAGGATTATCAACCGCAAACCGCAAAGGTCATTAAAAGTGGACCTTCTTTATCTACCGCAGAACCGCAAGACTGCATTAGAGCGCGCAAGAACGGCGTTAACTTCAAAAGGGGACCGCCGACCGAAGAGAAGATCATATGGTTCTATATTCTATATTCTATATATTCTATAATATTTATTATGGTATTTCTATATTCTATATATTCTATATTCTAGCTTCTAGCACGTGCCGAACTATATTGTAGAATACACCGTCTTAGTGTCTAACTGGTTATTGCGGACGGAGGAAACGATTGGTGCTAATTAGAAAAGGTGTAGGATATGCTTCTACCTTCTATAGATAATTACCCATACCCCCTTTCTAGCCTTTTCTAGCATGACATGTTCCCTCGTCATGAATACACCCGGTATTTAGTTGCGTACCACTAGGCTTATTAGGGTCGGGGAGTCGTTGGTGTGTTATGTAGAAGGTGTAGGATGATTCCTTCTACAGTTATTTACCTACCCCCTTTTCTAGCCTTTTCTAGCCTGACAAATCCTACGTCATAGAATACACCCGGTATTAGTGCCTACCCTAGGTTATAAGGTATGAGGAGTCGAATGGTGTGTATATTAGCAAGGGTGCTAGGATGCTTCCCTTCTACGAGTTATTCACCCTACCCCTTTCTAACCTGTACGAGTTGCGCTATATCGTATATGCACTGAATATTTCCCGACTTTTGTTATCGATTAGTGACATATTCGACACTGCTCGGAATCGATTCTGTGGGGTTACAACGGAATCGATTCACTTCTAACAAGAGTTAGTATTAGATACTTACCTACCCCCCTTTCTAACATTTTTGTTTCTTTAGCTATGAAGCGTTTTAGATGGTTTAGTATGTTTTGAGGTATGGCGAGTCGATTGCCGCTATTGCGGAGCGCGGCGTTTCAGCCGTTGCGGTTCTTAGACGCAACCAACATGCGTTTTCGTACGATGGCGTACCCTTCGTCAAAACCTATTCATGGACGGGTGTTCAAAACAGGGGTAGATGTCTCAAATAATTACGTTCCGTAGTTACTCCAGAACGCCATTAGTCCCAGGGCCCAGGCGGGGGTCATTTATGGGGCAAGAACATGACCCCAAGACATCCTTTCCAGAGGGGTTTGCTGTTCTTCTTCAACTTTTGGATTCCTCCTTATAGGTTGCAACATTGTTGCATCCAATGTTTACAAGCCGCTACGTCAAGGGAGGATTGGGTTTGGCCCACCCCATTAACATTTAAACATGGGACTTCAGGAAAGCTGAAAATTCGGTGGTGTAATTAGAGAGAATAAATGAATAGGAAAGGCTATGTTAAACTAATTGGCCGAACAATGGAGCGGAGGCCGGGAGCTGTGGTGGTTTGCGTGCCCGAATGGATTCCAAGGTCCTACCACTATTAGAACAAATGAGTGCTCTACATATTGTTTGTGCAATGGTGTGAGTTTCATTTTTGAGGGTTTTCAGTTGGCATAACTTGATTCTTCCTGCTGTCTAGCACGACATGTCCTACATCTTAGAACACACCCCTATTACAGCCTACCCTGATGTTATAAGGTAGATAGAGGTCGTTGGTACTATATTAGATGTGTGGGATGCTTCCTTCTACCGTTAGTACCACCTATTTCTAGCACTTCTAGCAATGACATGTCCTACGTCCATAAGAATACACTTATATTAGTGCTCTCCCTATGTTTTGACGGTATGGAGGAATTCCGATTTGGTGTGTATTACGAAGTTGTATAGGATGGTTTTCCTTCCTTCTACGATTGACCCCCCTCCTTTTAGGTCGCTTAGCCCCCATATATATATAGAGTATTTGGCCTTGATATTATCGGTCTTGCCTTGATATTTGCGGCCTTGATCCGTATCAAAGCCTGAAAATTGACCTTTATAAAAGTTCGTGAGGGATAATGAGATTAGTCGAGCACATGTAGGCTATCTGAGCTAGATACCGGTTTAGGGAACTGTCCTAACATTGAGGTCATGTAGGTATCCTGCCCCTAATATAAAGTCCATGTATTGTTCTGTCTAACCTTAACCTAGACTACACAATACACACACACACAAACACACACCGTAGGCTACTTATACACACACACACACGCAACACACGCACGCACACGCGCTAGGGCTACTTAACACACACGCACACCGATAGACGCTACTATATACAACATACAACACACCCATAGACTTAGCTCAACACATATACCTCGCCTACAGCTTACACACACCACACACTGATGCATCTATACCATATACACACCCCATAGACACTTACACCACCCCATAGACACTTCCACTCACCCATGACAACTTACACTCACCCATAAGACACTTACACCGTACACTCAACACACACACAACACACACACACACAACTCATACTTTTGATGCTCAACTTGATTGCCCTCAGTTTGATGCCTCAATTTGACTGCCATCAAGCTTTGGATGCCCCAACCTTTGATGTCTCAGCTTTGCTGAACTATCTTTGATGGCCTCACATTGATGGACTCCTCTTTTGGACTGGAAAAAAAAAAGGTAGGCAGAGGAAGTAAGAAGAGAAGAAGAAAGAAGAAGGAAGAAGAAGAAGAAGAAGAAGAAGAAGAAGGAAGAACAAGAGAAAGAAGAAGACAGAGAAGAAGAAGACAAGAAGAAGAGAAGTCATCATCTATGACGGGCATATGGAGCGGAGCCGGGTTTTGTGTGGCGGAGTCAGCTGGACTTCTGGCTCAGTTACATATTGGTCCATTGAGAGTATTTACTTTGATATATATATATGCGTTTCAAAGACATTAGATTCCGAATTTTTGGTGTTCGCAAACCCCAAAATGAGTTCGAGGACCCCTTGAGAGGATCCTCAGCTGGAAAAAAAGAAATAAGAGTGACAGGCAGAGAAAAGATGAAGAAGGATAGAAGTTTCGTAGATGAACAAATGATCATTGGGTTATCAGGTATCGGCACCGGTTGCAGGGTTCGGTGCGTGCGCAATTTAGTAAATATTGGGTTGTCACCATAATAATTAGTGTGTTTTAAACGTTTTAGTGATGTGATATGAATACATAGTTTCATTTACACTCAAAGATGTCTAGTGCACCCCAATGAGATTGGGCAGCGAACCCCAAAATGTCGGTTTTTACCTTTTAAATGAAATTTTAAAAAACAGGACTATAAGCTTAAGATACCATAGACTTACGCTCTATCACAGCACCCATGTTGCATAAAATAGTATGTAGCAGCGGCCCCTATGTTGTACAAATATATATAACTTAACACAGCAGAACTTAAGTGGTTTGCTCTCTTAGCCCATACACAATGGTATACTATGTTGTACAACTAAGTATTCAAGTCAAAACTTGCACTCGACTTGTTTAATGCATGATTATCAAGTCCCTATATAAAGGTATGTGTATGTGTTGTGTTTATGTGTATGTTTAGTTAGAGGTCGCTATACACATAGTCTTACATTTTTATTTCAAAACTGAGTATATTAATTTATTAGAATGGATGTTGCCAATTCGCAAGTAAACTCGTTTTACAAGATAAAAGTTAAAAGTGGAAGATGAAATTAAAGTTAAAGTTAAATTTCCATGTCAGGATAAGATTTATAATTTTGATGTATATAAAACAAATGTTTTTTTTTGAAAACATTGTTTTTTGATCGCAAACATTTTTTTGTTTTTTCGCTATCCATTTTCTTTGATGAAAAACATTTTTATTTTTGGTTGGGAAAAACATTTTAAAAACATTTGTTTCTAGAAAAGTTGTTAATTTCACGCAAAACATGATTCTTAGCGGACCTAAAGCAATTTAAAGCAGTTAAACTACAGCAAACAGCTCCAGGGGCGGCCCCACCCCCACCCCACCCACCTCATGTTTTACTGCTTTACTGCTTTACCATACATACTATTAATAAAAATATTATGTCACCTAACCTTTTTTCTGTTCATCATATTCATTTGTAGTTCCCATTACCCTTTTTTCAAAACTGTTTAAAACAACTAGACTAAATAAATTATTTTAATTGTAAGCACTTAAGAGACCATTTATTTCAACTTTATATTATATTAATATATATCTTATATTATATATATATTTATATATTATATATATATATAATATAATAATATATAGGGCCAGGTCTAAACCATTTGGTTTTAACCATTGGTTTAAACCCATGGTTTAAACCAACCACATAAAAAAACCAATGGCTTTTAAACCATAAAAACCATGCATTAAAATATTTAAACATATTTATTTTTACTAATGGCTTGCTGTAAAAAGTTAAAATGGTTTTCTCAATTTTCAATCGAAGAGTAACTTATATTAAATGTAAAAATTTTGCTGATTTTCTTATTGTGAGAATGATTATATATACTATATATACTTAATATTATACTTATATATATAATATTATATATATATCATGTATTCTATATACTATATATATATATATATATATATATATATACTATATAATAATATATATATTATATATATATATATATATTATATATTATGTAAATTAACATGTTTAAACATGATTCTTTTTTCAGAGCTCTTGTGAGGATTCATTTTCTTCCCCTTTCGAATGGGGCCCGGGGTTGCCAAATTTCAAGATCTATAATTAAAACTTCATTTGTGGAGTGATGTGCACGAGATCAACTAAGCTAGAAGCAATGACTTAAAACTAAGTTGAATGATGTTTATATTTGGCAAAATATGAATATGAGCTTAGAACAGCTTATCCACCACTCAACAGACAAGATTTAAAACAAAGTCAAAAGGAGGTATCATAGGCAGTAACAGAAGCTCACTTATTGCATATATTTTTAACCCAAGATATCAGACCACAGTACTTCCAAAGGATGAGTATTCAAAAGCAGTTTAATTTATGGAATAAAATTAAGAAAATTCTCCTCCATTTCATAAAAGTTACCTATTTGATGAGTCTCTGTTCTCAGCAGTGACTCCTTCATCTTGGTACAGATCTCTCAAGAAAATTACGATGAGAAACGTCATATATAAAATGAATAAGCAATATTTGTCAGAACTTCATCAACTGCTATGTTGAAAGGGTATTTACAACTTTTGGACTTGTGCACGCAACATTAGAAATAGGTTCGGAACATTTCTGGCAGTGGTATTAGTTTTTCTGTAAAAATTTAAGTCTTTATGATAATTTCAGTCTGGAATTTTAATTATGAATCTCTCTCGTCTCTCATCTTCTCTATATATATATATATATATTATATATATATATTATATATATAGATATTATATATTTATATATATATTATATACTATATATATATATATATAGATACTATATATATATTATATGATTATATATTATATATATATTCCTAGTATGTCAAATATAAAGGTAAATAAGATTTCATTAGTATATCATTATAGTTAATTTGAATAAACTTTTCTTTATGCTTTTTTTTTTTTTTTTTTTTCGTGAAGAGACAAAACAGTTGGGTATACGATAGAGTTTATCTCTTATATATGCCCTCTTATTTTTTTACTTATGAGTTTATGAAAACTCAAAAATAATATATTATTTAGTAGCGTTTACACTTATTAATAAAATTTGAATTTGATTCTAAACTAAAATTATAAACGCAAAATTTAAAAGTGTTAGCAATGTGCTATAACCGTTTCCGGTAGTGATGGTTGCCTTTTTTAAAATCTATTAAACCACTAAAAACCCATGTAAACCCATCAAAATTGCATAAAAACCACAAAAACCAACAAAACATTAGGTTTATTTGGTTTACTTTAAAACCAATGTGTTTTGGTTTTTTTAAACACCATCGTTTCTTTTCCAAACCCCTCGGG
>JABUQX010062910.1:0-55864 GCA_015478945.1 Trachelipus rathkii | reverse complement strand
GTATATATATATATATTATATTTATATATATATATTTATTTATATAATATATATATTATATATATATATATCTTATTATATTATATAAGATATTATATATATTATATATATTATTATATATATATATATATATATTAAATAATTTTTTAATATATATAATATGTATATATTATAATATATATACTAATATTATATATATATATATTTCCTTTCTTTCCTGACTTTAAATATTTCTCTTTGAACAGCTGTTTGATTTTATAATAAATTTATTCAAAACATTGTTCTTAAATAAAACCATCAATAAAATCCTCCTCTAACGATCATTAGATCTTATTTATTATTTTTTAACCAGAAAAAGCCCTACATTCACTGAAAGGAGGCAAGCTGATTGTGCAAGCGAATCTTGCAAAATTTAGATAGCAGTTTGTTGCCCTTTAACTGGATAATGGATTTTGTCGATTCATTATCATCTAATAACTTATGGAATTCTACCTTTATTTTTCTAGAGAATTTATAGGTAATGTCTTACTAGTAGATTGTCTTTTTAGTTTTTCAATTCGCTTTTCTGCATGCTCAATTTCCATTATCTGGCAATTTCTTCATTCTCATCTGAATCTCTTACAGGGGATTCCTGAACTGTGCACTTATCTGACCGGCCTAGACCTTCGTTCGATGCATATTCATTTAAGTTCTAGTTCAAAGAAACACTCCTAGCTTTAAACTTCAAATCTCATCTGGAAAATTTAAACGAAGATTGTCGACAGTTAATATTTAATTTATCATGGTTAACATTCTTTCCTTTTTATCTTTCTTTTTTGTGATTTGCTATAATCCGTTCTCTATAAAAAATTTCCTGCGTCATTTTGTAAAAGACAATTGTGTAAAGTATGGTGTTTTAGATAACTCTTCGAGTGTTTCGATTGTTCCCACTGTTCGGAGAGAGAAAGTTCGAAGTACCGCAGCCCAATCGTATGACTACTAGTATCTTTTAGTGCAGAGCTTTAGACATACAGACTGACTTCTATCTGTCTCACTGACTAAGAATTGCACTTTTGCCAGCTTGAGTTCTTTGATCCATTCATTTGGGGTACGTGTCTGCTTTGCTTTGTCGTCGCCCTGCGTTATATATTTGCTCTTGAGTATTTGGAGACCTCAGCACTGCGTAATGTAAATTGACATCCACATCTCATGTGGCATGGTTACGGTTATACGGACATAGTCTTTTCATAGTTTAATCAGTCATTCTGAACAACTGGTACTCTTCGTTTTGACATTTTCAATAAAATCGTATCACATTTACCAGCTTCTTGTCCTCCACTTCCTTTATTTAATTTGTCATCGTACTGATCATGTTTGTATGCGGTTATCCGTACTAAGTTATTACTGTTATATGTTATTTCGATATTCGTTTAATGACTGTCAGTAACAATCTTGAATATATTCGCTTGAAATGTTGAGTATTAATTTTTTCTTTTACCAACGTTTTAAAATATTAGTTTATCTTCTCCACATATTTAAAATTATGACAAAATAATTAGCTTTTCCATGTGTAAGATCCTCATTTTAATGCAACAAAGCGCCCTTTATTCAATTTTTAAGACTGATTTTTTGTTATTTTTTCTTCTAGAAATTTTCAAATATTTTTCCAGTCTAAGGGACTTCCGTTCTAAGCATGTTCTCACACAGTGCTTTAAATTCTGGTCATGCAAAGAAAACTAATGGTCACTATCTTTACAAACATTGAAATCAATTGTATTTTATTTTTCACTTTACATAGACAGAACAAGTTTATTGGAACTGAAATTCCGCTTTAGTCTGAGTTTTTGAATTAAAGGTTCTATTTCCAAATCCACGCGCCATCTTTCTTTTGCAATTGCACAACAGCAACGTTTTTAATGTCTCATTAATTTAAAGGATCCACTAAGATGTATTTGACCCCATGAGTAACGTGGTAGTATAGTACTCTCTCACTTGTGATGATCGAAATGACGTTTCCCATCACTGTGTTAACCTATTTTCATTTGACAATGAATTTATCATCAGAGTGAGTAATATTTTCAAATACATGAGGTGTTTTCGATTTTGTTTAGTTGACAATATTTTTCTAACGATATTAATTAATTTAATTAGTTATTTAATTAGTATACCGAACCTTATTTTATTATTTGAAAAATAAATTACATAATCATTCTCTCAAAAGAGAATAATATAATATATAAATTTATATATATAAGTATATAATATATATTATATATATATATTATATATATATATATACTAATAATTATATATAATATTATATATATAGATAAATTTCTTCTTGTCTTTCTTTCTTACTTCCTCTTTGCCCCAAGATTTTGGGGTAGTGCTTACAAGATCGAAAAAGAGAAAGCAGTAGCGAGAACATAGACAAACGTCGAAGAAGCCAGCCTACGCAACCTCTGTACCATTAATTGTGAGGCTCGGCACTAGACAGAAAATCACCTACGGCATCATGGGTACCGCGCACGACCCTCACTATGTAATACGTCAATGGTAAGTTACCCTGCCCAGGTGGGCCACACATGCCCCATACAAACCCCGCCATTCTCTCTATTATGCACCTTTCTTGCCAAACTCACATTTCTCTCTTCAGACATTCGTTTACTGACTCAATCCCTTTTTTCTTCCCAGCACGGCGGTTCCAACCTCACATATACATCCGCTTAACCAACCGCCTATCACTCTGCTTCCACATGACCAAACATTCAACATACTTTCAGTTTTTCTCTTCATTTTACCCTTCTTCAAACACACCACTCTCTATACTTCATTCCTTCTTATCAATTCTTCTCACGACCCTAAGACCCCTAGCATTGTCCATCTGAACACATGAACTTTAGATCTATACTTCTATTCCAGACTAGTCTCACCATACATATAACACAGTAAAGAATACCCTAGTAGACCTAGCACCTCAAGACTATTCCCTTTGATTCACCAACGACTTTAATTCACCAGCACTTTCCTGCCATTAAACTTTACTACTACATCTCTGCATCGTCCTATCTCTTCTCATCAAATTACCGGAAATATTTAAACTCGACATTTCTGCTGCTCACCATCTAACATAACTTCACCTGAGAGTGTCGCAAATTTACAACCATTTAACCTTACTCTTATCCACGTTTCCTTTCAAGCCTCTTTGACACACCCTCAAATCTCTCTACAATCTCTCAAACTCCTCTTCAGATTCGCAACAGAAAACCAAATCATCTCTATTAGGTGCCCTACCTATTCCATTCCATTCTCCACCATTTTAACCATTTCTGCCATCCCCACTCGAATTCTTTCATAACCTCGCATACAATTGAATAACCAGGGACATAACACAACCCTTCTTACTCCGCTATCTATCTTAAACATCACCATTTGACACATTTCTTACCACGCTTCAACTTATCGTCTAAGCATACTTTTGATCCATTCAGAAGCTTCACTCAACACCATATATCACTAACACCTGCCATCGCTTACCCTCTAATTTAACTCTATCTCAAACTGCAATGACCCCTAATCAATTTATTCTTCTTCTCCTCTTTCTCCGATCATTTGTTCTGGAAGATTTGATACACAATTCCTCTACCCTCCTAAGCACTGTTCTTCACCAATCAGTCTTCAGTCACGCGCACTCTTTCGACAAATACCCATATTACCTTCCACAACACTCAGTCCTTAATTCCCTATAATTGTTATACAGTTCCCCTTTTCTCCTTACCCTTATATAAGCCCGCTGTATGCTTTCCCAATCCCTTTAACTTTACCCTCTAAACGCTTTATTACACAATTCAAGCTCAATCACTCTCGCCTCCGTTCCTATCATTTCACAGTAATTTCATCAATGCTGCATATTTACCATTCTCAACTTTTTAACTCTTCTTATTTAATTACCTCCTCCTTACAAATAACTTCATCCCCAAAATACTATTCCTTCTTCCACCACACCACACACATTCACTATCCTCTTCATTACTGTTATATTGTGCAGATGCTCGAAGTGTTCTTTCCACACTCCCTAAAACATTTCATCAGTTACAAAAGCCCATCCCTATCATTATTCTAAGAGATTTCCCTTATTCTATTTCTTAACCGCGCTTCCTTCAGAAGAGCTTCCTATTCCCTTGTTAAATCCCCATCCTCCTTCCAAATGTTCATTTACCTCTTGTTTTCTAGTAGGTATACACTTTTAGTTTTCCTTTGTTCCTCCTTATAGATTCAAGCATCTTCTTTTGTGCTCATCAATTTGCTTTTAAGCTAATTCAACCCGCTTCTTTTACCATGAACCACATATTCATTCCTCTTCTTCACCATTCACTGTGTAACATTCTTAGTCCTACTTTAGCACCAATATCTTCTTTGCACACTACAATGCTTCCTTCATTTGGCACAATAATTTGGTCAGTATCACTGTTCACATTCAACGTTTACTAGCGAGCGTCTACATATTATCCTTCTTATCCTGCTCACTTACACTTCTCACTCTTAATTTTCCTACTTCCTTTCGTACTTCTCTCATCAAGCCACCCATAACTTAATTTTACATAGAACAAAGTAATGATCCGATAATCCCATCCTAACCCCATGAAACATCAACACACTTTCAAATTCATTGTTGCAGAGTCAATAATCATATGTTCATCGATACCATCTACCTACCAACTCTAGTATACTTATGTACTTGTGTTAAGAACTAGTATTACTTAGAACATACCTCTCTTTCACAGGAAATCAATGACCTCGCTTACGACTTTTCATTTTCTCCGCCACCCCAAAACACCTGTTATACCATCCTTTTTGATCACCTATCCAACCTTCAGCCCAACACTATCAATCTGGTCCTTATCACCCATCAGAACTGATCATTCAGATATATCCAAAAATGTACTCTCTTCGCACGTCCCTCACGAGGGACCATAGTCAAACCCACACATTGACCTTTTTCCAACTATTTAACTAGAAATTCTGACTCACACAATCAAAGTCTACCTTAGCTTCATACCACAGGTCTCATCAAATTGCAATCCTTCTTCCTCTCATTCTCTTCCACACCAGCACGCACCCATTTCACATCACACCACTCATTTTCACTTTCCTTTCATCTGCGTTCAGTCATTTACTCCCAACAATTTCCCTTTTAAGTATCCTATTGTCTCCTTTTACGTCCATTATATTCCTCTGACATTCCATGTACCCTACTATACAGTTTTCGCGAAGATTAGAAGGCGTACGCGATCCGACCTTCTCCGAAGACCGCATTAGCATCTCCGGGCAAGAAATGATGGATCGTAGGCAGCAACCGATTATTAAATAATATTTTATATGTTAATGTCTCCATGAAATTTTTGAAATATTATTATCGTTATATACAGATTAAAACATATATTATACTATATCAGTGGTCATATACTATTCTTCTGAATATATTATTGAAATATTGGGTATTTAAGAACATTCTTCTTGATCGTTCATAAATCTATGTTAGATTTATATATATAGTATTATATTTAGTAATATATTATATAGTATACTATATATTAATATATTATATATACGAATATTTATATTAATATATATTATATATATTATATAACTATATTATATAATTAAGTCCTTTTAGTAAAAACGTATAACGGGTTGATTTTGTATTTGCGAAGCCGGAGCCAGCCTCTTTTTTTTCAGCTCCGACGTCGGCTCCGCTCAGGTCCCCTAAATTTCGCCTCCGACTCGCTCCGGCTCTATCCCCAAAATTTCGCCTGCCGGCTCCGGGCTCCTGTCCCTCAAAAGTTTCGCTCCGGCTCCACCCAAACTTGCGCGCTCCGCTCGAAGCCTTTCTAGTTTGTACTGATCAAGAATTCTAAGAGTACTTGTCTTGAAATTTTGTATACTTGTACTTTTACTTGACAAAGACTTGTACCCAGCCTCTAAGCAGTAAACAGGAAAGTGAGTAAAGAGCAAAAGGAATCCCAATTCCAGCTTTAAGAACGAATCAGACTTGCGTTGCAAACTATATTAATACAAATATATCAATTAATTAAAAATGATGGCAAGTGGGTTTATTAATTACAGAATTATATTTAATGGATGATCTTCTGTTTCGTTACGTTGAAATTCTTTTTGTACGGCTAGGAAAAGTATCGGTCTCTTTCAACGCACTACTCAAAGGAAATACTACAGAGATATTATTTGAACAGAAAAAGTAAATGATGAGAGTAAAACTAAAGTTGCAGAATAATATACTCTATCAATAATCATCAAGTGAGGTTTTCAAATACGATGCATGTCAGAGTATTTCAATCGCAGTTTTTCGTATTTAGCTGAGAGTCATGCCGTGACAATTATATTCAGAAGGCAAAATTTTGTGTCATTCTGAACCTTCATTGACTCATAAATGTGAAGATATCAGTGACCTATTTAATGCATGTCTCGAAATGGAACTATTTCGATGATGTTCACTTCTGAGAATGTTTGTGCATATAAGAAATTCTGTTCTTTCTAGTTGAAGATTAACACAAACTCCGTCAGTCATTCAGTCATCAACATTAGAAATCTCTTCAAACAACAGTCAGCGAAGTACTCTCAAAATATAGGTCAATTGCGCCACTTTAATCATTCGATATGCTCAGTAAAACTAAATAATACGCTGAATTTAAATCGCTAATTATCGTAATACATGACGTTACTCTGAATTGTTTAAGTTGCAAAAATTAATATATCTCTCTCGTACGGAGCTCTGATAGATGAAGATAATTGTTTTCCAATCATGACAATTTCTATTCTACCATATTGTATATGGTATCCAATCACTTAAGATATCATTTGTAAATCAGCAACACTGTTTGTCTCCTCTCGTATACCTGAAGAGGAGTATTAATACCTCGACAATGCAGGGTGAATGATAAAATGGATATGGACATATTGAGCACTTTCTCTCCTCTAATTTATGTCTCGGTTAATCTTTATTGTACATTAATGATGGGCAATGAACATTCGCAGTAAATGGAAACTATTTGATCTACCTATATTGTTATTTTGATAAAACTTGAATAGGAATTCAGAGTAAGCGTGTTTTATAAACGTAAGTGTCCTACATCGTTAATTTTTTTGCTCCAAAATGACTTTTTGTTCAAACATCTCCATACATACTTTTGATTGATTGATCTGTACATACAGGTACTGAAGCTATATAATATAATATATTTATATATAATATATATAGATATATTATATCTATATTATATATATAATAGTATATATTATAAATTAAATTATATAAATATATATAATATGAATAAGAAGAATTATATATATATTACTAGTATATGAACTCAATTTTTCTTTTCTTTTCTTTTTAGAAATTTTGTCGGGAAGTTGGTGCGGTGCGATCGAAAGGTCCGCACTACTAATTTTTCTCGTGCTCCGCACCGCACTTTTATTTTTTCTTCCGCACCGCACCAGGTCGCTGAAATTTTGATGCGCACCGCACCAAAATGAGCGCACCACGCACGAAAAGAAGGAGCTGTAGGAATTTTTTCCTGATAGGGGAGGGGATCTAGAGCATTTTATAAAGGAAAACATTAAAAGGGTCCTTCTTGTAACCCCAAGACATTGGAACATCTTTTCGAATGCGAAAGCAGAACACCTCTCTTAATTATAAGAAAGAATAGGGATACTTTTTCAGTGTTGGTTATCATTTATTTTTAATTTTTATAGGAAATAAAAGAAAATCGAGCCTCGTCTGTTCTCGTTCACGATCAAGCTCTCAAGATAGTACCCGATCCAAATCACCACTCATTAATAAGCGTTGCCGTGATAATACGAGACAGTCAGTTTTACATTCTTGACCAAGATCACCCAGTACAAGCAAGACGACGTCACCATTCTCAAGAACATTCATTAAAAGGCAACCAACTTCAAGATACTCTAGAAATTATGGAAAAAAGGTGTCATCTTCACGTTCCTCTTTACAATCACCGAGTAAAAGGAAGTCTGCTTCATAAGAAAGACCCATTAAAAGGAAATTAACTGCAAGATCTTCATCAGAAACACCCAGGAAAAGATCCTGCCATTCATTGTACAAGATACTTCCCATCAAGATATTCTAAGAATTCGATCTCTTCTGCATCACTAGTGAAGTTTTCTCTCATTAAAAGGAAATTAACTGCAAGATCTTCATCAGAAACACCCAGGAAAAGATCCTGCCATTCATTGTACAAGATACTTCCCATCAAGATGTTCTGAGAATTCTAGCTCTTCAGCATCACTTGAAAGATTTTACTGTAAGGAAGAAGAGATCTGGTGCAATGGGGTATATAAATTGAGAGGTAAAAGAAGAAAGTCGAAAAGGAACTGGAAGCGAAATTGTAAAAACTCATTCGGAAGGTGGCTTTCAAAATCAAAATGTTTTTCAGTCAAATCAGTCGCCATCTTTTGATGGAAGTCATGGTGCTTTAAAAGATCTGATATAGGGGATATAATAGACTGCAATATTACATCACTTCGAGGAATGGGTCTCACACAAAAGATCAGAATATTAGACCTTCTCGCAGTAAAATGTTAAGCCTTGATGTTAATCGGAAAGAGGAACGGAAATATAAGCCCGAATATTTTATAGACATTTTAAGGAAAGAGCTGGGAGATAAATTGTATGAAAATTTGCAGCAGAGTGTTACAACGCAGCATCTTTGAGGTAAGTTTGGACACGCTTTTATGATATATATATAGTTATATATTATATATATATTATATATATTATATAAATCTGTATAATCAGATGACAAACTATGATATATTCATAGATTATAAATATATAGTGTATGTACTATATAAGTTATAACTTTTTTAAGTTAAATTATTTTTTTACAGATATGCACACATTCACGGGCGAGCCCTATCAGGAGGCGGTGTTGCTACGCTCAGAGTACACAACTAACACAATTCGCAGAATGAGCATATGCAGGCTATTGAAGTGCGGGAAGATTAATCGCAGAAAGACAGAGATGGAAGAAGAATTCCACCAGAACCAGTGGTGGAATACGGAGATCCGCAGCGAACTAGCTGACGTTGCCACATATCACGCAAAACTATGCGCATACACAGCACCCTTGTGTCGAGGAGTACGTAAAGCGTGATGTACGGAAGTACCAACGTTCCCTTGAGCACCTGCCGCCGCTGTACTAAGAAAGAAAATAAGCAACAACATCCGCCGCAAAGAGTAGGTCAATTGAAGTGGAAAGAAGACAGTTTATAATCGCTTGGCCTATTTGACGACCCTGTCAAAGCCGTGTGAACAGAGCCCCGCAGATGTGAGAGGGTAGTCCATACAGGGCGGATGAGGCCTTGTATTGCTGGGAACTGCGCAAGAGAAAAAAAAATATTCGCAGGCTAAACAGGAGACCCCAGTTTCTTCAAACCGCCCTCGAAAAACTTGGAGCGCATTTAAAGATAGCTTTCGTCACTTTAAAAACTGTGGTTTATATTGTCAAGTGAACACCAGAGAAATCCGTTTTTAAAATCAGTCAATGGAAGAGTTATATTCCAGGAACGGGATTCGAACCTGAATCCGCGTTGCTGAGGTTAACATAATCGGGCGCGATTAACCACTAGACCATCCACGTTCCAAAAAGGTTTCATGCGTATTTTTAAAGCTCCGTTTTTTCATGAATGCTGAATGTAGCTTATAATATATACTATATAATATAGTATATACTATATACATATATATATATATTATATACTTATATTATTTTTATATATATATAATTATATGTATTATATATATATATATTGACTATATATATCACCCCACCTCTCCCAATATTGGGGGGCTAACAGAACGTAGTAGAAAGAACATGACGAAATCGAAAAGAAAAATCAGGACCTTACCGCCACCCTTATATCTTTTGTGAGGACTCGTGCAGTCAGATAAATCCACTAGGCTTACGGGATCGCGACTAACTCGCCGTAATTTCATATACAATGCAGAAGATCAATCTATGCTACATATAAAGCAGTGTGAGCTTCAGGTGTGAGAGTAAGGTGTGAGATGTCAGCATTAAGTAAAATAAGATAATTCTATCTTCAAGCATCCTAATTGATACTATTTGTCAGCTGATTATTTATGGAATCACTGACCTCTCATTCCTCAAAGGTTTTCATAGATAAGCTAGAGTATAGCCATGACTTATCGTATTTTCAGCTGTCCTATTTTCTTTATCTCCTTAACATTACTTTCTAGTCGTCGAACTGCCGAATGAGTCTACTTATACTCTAGCTTTTAAAATTTACACTGTTCTTTTGAACTTTCTGTAATCGCACACTCTCTCCTTTAAGAAAAGCTCCTACGACTCGACTATTCCACAAAGTCTCACCCTTTCTTTTGTCCAATTCTCTCCACCCAGACTTAACTAAATTTATTAATCTCATATGTACTCCACTGTTTGGAACACATTCCCTTCAAATACTCTTCAACTTTTTCCGAGATGCACATGGTGAAACGCCATTAGTATCAGGGCATATCAGTCTTTAATTTGGTCTTTATTTTTTATTTTATTTACCACCACACATATGGAATCCAGTAAGTCCCTGGTCTTTAATCACAGTTGGTAATATAATGATATATAATGATATATATATTTATATATATATATATATTATAATATACTATTGATATAATATTATATATTATATATATATATATATAGTATAATGATATTATATATTATATATATATATATTATATATTATATTATATTTATATATATTATACATATATATATATATATTTATATTTATATATATACTATATATATATATATAATATATATTATATATATATATAATATTATATATATATATATTACTATATAAAATAATATATATATTATAAAAGCGTGCTGATAACACGTCTTTCGAGTAACATTTTGTTAAGCTTAAAGTCTCTTCAAACCGATTATGACGTCATATAGGACGCCTTGCTAAGTCACTCAGTCTTTGAATATATTAAAAATTGGCACATTGGACATCTTCAACTACCTAGGCATGCTAGTTGCCTGCCTAAATTCCGTATTTGTTTTTTAATTTCGGTGGAAAAAAATTTCTGAATGGAAATCTAATAAAATTTAAAAATTTATTGAAAATTAAATAAATTACGGAATATAAACATTTTTATGAGGAAGATACCCATTTTGTTACTTGTCAGGTGCCACTGATACTTCGCTAATTTTGAAATGAATATTTATCTCCCTTTAAAAATGGTTAATAGTAATACATTTTTTTAAATGTTAATAAAATTTAAGATATTGCTAAGCCTTATAGATAATAGGTTATGAAAATGTATAGTACCAGATATTATTAGTTAGCCTATAGGAAATTCACAATCTATTTGATATATATATAATATAAGAATAAAACTCAAAACATAGCAGATACAAATAGTACAACATAGGTCATACTGGTTGAATTATTATTAAGCATGTAATCAATATGGCATCTTATTTACTACGTGAGAATATTATCGGCTCATAAATCTTTTATTAATAAGGGACCAAGAAGATATTCATTTTATTGTTGCAGAACAAATAGCCAAATTGCAAAGAAAACATTGCTATTCTGTTTAAATTTTTAAAAATTCGTAAAAAAAATTAATGTCAACGTAAATTGCGATTTCAATCTATCACTTTAGTTTAGACCTACTGTAAGGATGAGTAATGTCATTAGTTTACTTGGCCTAAAATTCGTGTAGTTTTTTTATGTTCCTGTGGATAAAAATTTCTTAAAGGGAACAATCAATTTATAATTTTTATATATAATATACACCTAATAATATAAGGGAAGGGATATTTTTATGTGCCAGATTATCCTTTACGCAAAGGGGTGGAAACACTTAGTTTTTTTATTCGGATAAATTATGAATATATTTTCCCAGGAAACTTCTCATGTTTATCCACTCACGCAAATAATATTTGAGGAGTTTACCTAAGGCACCCTACAACTGATTGTTAGTTTTTGCTCGATATATTCTTGCGAAACTTATATTCCGAGTTTATCTTAAGTTTCTGGTATCTACCCCAAAAATAAAAACAAACATAAAATTTCTATCTTCTGTGTGTTCGATATGCGCACCCAGTACAGAAGTAGTTGCTGGGCCCTCCTCACAACTCTAAATAATACTTAATTTTTATATTACGTCGCCCCTGGAGATTTTATTTATTTTATATTACTATAATGGAAAAAATATCTATTTAAAAATTCTAAAAATTGTACTGCAACATACATTAATAAAGCACTAATGATCAGAATACGTTAGATTATATTTCATTCGTTTCCTCTCGCAAAAAAAAACTCGCTTTAACAAAACAAAAATATTATTTTTATTATATCATTTCCCGAGAAGTAAAAGTAACGATTATTTCGTGCCCCAAATAATCCTCGAATACGCTCGAGGGTTAACCTTAAGATTTTTTTAATGTTAATTTTTATATGTGTAATTTATTATATAATTATTTTTTTTATAGTATATTCTAACTTTAAATTCATCCAATCTATATGATAATATAATATATATTTTAAGATAACGAAAAATTAAAAATAAACAATTAATTAAAAAAAATTCATCTGACGCACAATTTCGTTCTCGGAAATCGTCGTGTACAGTAGTGATCAATTACGTCGACTGCACTACCACTTATTGATTATACCTCATAGATAAGATGGGGAACATTGGCTTTGGCACCAAATTTGGTCAAAACCCCCTATTGGGAACATGGCACATAAATTAGCACAATTTTTTTTAGTGTAATAAAAGGTGTTTGTGCATTAATATATTATTTGGCAAGCACAAATTTGTGTACGAGTAGTGAGTCCCTTTAGTTTGTTCCTTCGTGCATCCAAATCGACTGTATTTTTAATTCTTTTAAAAAAGTTAAAATAATGAAACCAGTATTAAATATTATTCCATTAATTATTATTCTCATTTTTTCATAATATAAAAAATAAATTTAGGTATTTTTTATTTTATTTATACTTATTTTCATAAAAACCTTTTTATGTTTTGCCGAGGAAATAAATATAATGTCTATCCCGTAAACATAATACTATATTTTATTTACTTTTTTATTTTTTTTAAAAAATAAAAAATAAAGTGATTTTTTTTATTGGCCTTTTTTTCGGGGATAACCCCCGTGCGGGGCGAAAAAGTAAAAATTTAGAAATTATTAAAAATATGATAATAAAAATAGTAGCTGCAATAATTTTTTTTTAAATTGAAAAAAACTCGACTTGAAATATACTAATTTTAATTATAATATAGAATAAAATATTAACATTATTTATATATTTATAGATTCAAAGAAATTATATTATATTTGCATACGTTTAACGCGTTAAATAAATTCGTCATTAGTTCGATTTTCTTCTAAAAACCGTTTCCACTCTGTAGGAAAATTTGGACGTATTTCATCAGGACAAATTTTGCCGTCTTTGATTTCGTTGTCTAACCAGCAAATGAATGCCTTTCCAATTTTTTTCCAATTGTCTAAGAAATTGTCGCTAAATTTTAGCCACTTTTGAATTTCAATGAACCGGCTTTCCGTGTTCTTTATCATTTCCGGAACGGAGAGCTTACATTTTCTGTTAAAGAAGGTATAGACTGCCTTCTCTCGCAGAGCTCGCAAAACAACGTACCATATCGTTTTCACTTTCGCCAGTCCGACGGTGCGGTCGTTTATTAAGTAATAAAGAACGTAACCTTCGCAATTTTTCATTCTTCGAATATTCGTAATTTCAGCATTCACGTCTTTTGGAGATATCGAATAGTATTCCGGCGTTGACATCCCCACGAACTTTAAATATTCCAAGCAGGCCTGAGGAGAGGCGGTCGACAATGAATATTCTTCGTGGCCGGCCCCCCCCCTTACCCCTTTCGGGGCGCTGATGTCATCAACAAGCCGTAGATTTTCGATTCTGTTAGGTGTGAAATATCGACAATATGTTGCCGATCGGTTAGCAGTATTTCGCAAACTACCGTCGTTTTAGTGACGTTCAAGAAACGCTTAAAAATATCCAATTTCGAAACTTCCATCGCGTCAAATGTATCTAATACCGCCATCGCCACCTTTTTTGCGATTAAATATCTCTCCCCGGTGTATTTTTCGACGTCGGAGTAGCACTGGAACAACATGTGTACGTTCTTAGAGCCGGCTATGACGTAGTATTCTCCGGCAATCTTCCTCACCGAGAAATGTCCGCTTTCTCCATTAATTTTTGTCACGCAAACAACCTGGGTAGCGTTCGCGGGAGAATCGAGAAAAAATTTTGACCACGCGTCGTCGTCTTCGGGTTGATGAATATCTTCGTCGCCAATCCCTCCCGTAAACTTTCTGTTGGCGTAAATAGCGAAATCCAACACCTTTTCTTTTCCTTCCAGCCGCATGAAATTCAAACCGCGAGGGACGTTCTTCCAAATCCATTCGTTTTCTCCATAAACCTCGTCCTCCGATTCGCTTTCTTTTATTTTGACGTCGTGTAGGGTGCAAGAATATTCGGGAGGCAGAATACCTTTCGGGACATCAGCGTCAATCACTTTCAGTAAGGAACTTTTGCTCTTAATTTCATCAAACATTTCCTCGGCTATCCTAGAGCTGCATCGGCCCCTCTCACGTTCTATTTCGAAATTGCGACACAATTCTTGTTTTTGAATTTCGGTCATGAAGTCGTAACCCCGCAGCTCATTTTTGAGTAAATCTAAATCTTCGTTTGTTTCTGACGGAAATCGTTTAACTTACAACCCTGTCAATTAAATGATGATTAAAATTTCAACTCATAATGAGTCAGCTCTCAGACAGCCTTTTTTATCCATCTGGATTTATATCCTGCCTCTACGTGATCGCGATCTTCGGATATTTAATAAATATTGATTATTTATTTTATTCGGGGGGTTGGGTAGGGGGGGGGGGGGGGTGAACGTGTATCTCATTTTTTTTTTTTTTGAGGTATTTTTATAAGCTAGATTATCAATAACAAATATTATTTTACTATTATCATTATTTTAACAAATACTTAACTAAAATTATTTCATAAGTGTATAATTATAAAAATAATAATAATATTTAATATATAAAATAATAATAATAATAATAATAATAATAATATAACATATAATAATAATAAATAATAATATATAATAATAATAATAATAATAATAATAATTAATAATAATAATAAAATAGATAATAATAATAATAATATTATTATCTTCGTAATAGTTGGAAAAAGATACTAAATCGATCGATCCTCGAATAATAAGTTTGGAAAAACCTACTAATTTTCTCTCGCATCACTAATAAATGTAAATACACGGATATTTATTAATAGGTTCAGTTTGAAATAAGAAAGTGAAATAACAATATTTAGTTACGTAACATATTTATTAATATAGTTAAAATAATATATATAAACACTGTGCGTTTTAGGAGTTAAGTTAGTTAATAAAAACTAATAACGCGAATAATTCGTTGACTGATGACCCGACGTTCGTGACGGTTATCGTGCATACTAGATTTTAAATAAAAATAGTAGATTATATTTATCTCTCTCAGTCTATCAATTAAGTCGTCATTTTTTGGAATATTATTTCCTGAGACGATATAGGTTCAGTAAAAAGAAATCACGTGGTTATAAAAAGTGATAAGGTAGTTCCAAAAACGGGTTTCTCCTTCTTCTTTGTTCGTTCGAGGGAAGGGTATGCACGTCCTATCGATTTCTTCGTCGATACTCTGCATAAAACGCCTCCTCTCTTCTATCCCTCTTTCGTTTAATTCTTTTGAGACGGCTGCGATAACCGGTTCGACCGTAAAATCGTATTCCGCTCTCACATCTTCCAAATTCCTGTTTCCGTCGAGAGTGATGAATCTAATATCTTTAAAAGTGTCGTTATTTATAAGGTAATTCACGTATTCCTCGTAAAGGAAGTCTAAGTTTTTCAAGTGGTCCAGCGTGATGGTCGATTCGCCCTCCCTGTTTCTATTTTTTATCCTTTCTAGCGAGACGGAAGGAGATGTTTTAAGGTATACTATGACGTCGGGTATTAGCTTGCGGCCTTCGACGATGTTATACAGATCGTTCACGATATGGTGCTCGGTTTCACTGATATATTGATATATTTTTGACTAGCGCCGTGGAGAATAAAAACCCTTTGAGCTGATAACGAATATCTCTCGGTCATTATAACGTCGATAACATCTTCTTCGTCTTTCAAAACGTCTAACATTTTCGCGTACCTCTCGTGCGTGGAAATCAAATGAAAAAGCTGAAAGGCGAACGCGTACTTTTTAGGATTTTTGTATGACTCTTTCAGCAGGTTTACGCCGTGATAGTCCTCCCAGTCGTCGACGGGCTCGGGTAACGTTGAGATTCTCGCGTCGTTCCTAAACGATTCGATGAGTGTACTTTTGCCGCTTCCGATATTTCCTTCGATGCACACACTATTCACTTTTTCTCTTCGGTGAGATAATTGACCTCTCTTCCTTCCTCTCCTCTCCTTTTCCTCTTACGCTCGCTGCTTACTTCTTTTCATTCGCCAATTTGATTGTTGCGCTTGCTGCTTCTAAATAATAATGGTTATGGGTACTGGACAGAAATATATACTAATCGATTTTACGTCCGTTGTTTTTAATAGCCAAAATACCCGTGATACTATACTCGTATAACCTTGCGTCTTTTCATATATTAATTTGTTTTTTAAATTTTTTATTTTTATTTATCTTACTTATACGTTTAATCTAATAATTATATTAATCTATATTATATTTAATTGTAATTGTTTATATTATAAATATTGAAATAAGAATATAAAATTAAAATAAATTTTTTTTCAGAAATAAATATATATTAAATATATCTCTCGGTATTTTAATTCACACTGACTGGTACCGATTACCAATCCTCGAAATATTTCGTCAATTCTATTCATTCAATAATACATTGTATGGAACTAAGATCGTAAGTTAAATATTTCGGCGTTTATTAGACCGAAACAGAAGAATCGAGGGATAATAAACTAGAACTCGTGTAAAGGTTTTCTTCTTATCACAGAGACTACTAACTCAATAAGAAATAATCCTCAGTATACCTCAGAGTTATCTCGTTGCGAGTAAATCGGTTTTTTCGTGCGCGTGGGGCTATGATTCGCTTTTCGAGCGCGGGCCGATTTACTGGATCATCTCATTCGTGCAAGGTTATACGCTCGAAGACGAGCTCGCTCTCTCAGCCGGAGTGACGAATGGCTATTATCGAACCGCTTACCTCACTCCTAGGATAAATCAGTATCGAATACGATGAGTTCACGAACAGCGTCTCTGAAGTTAAACCGTTATTGAGAATATATCTTCTAGTTATCTAGATTACGTATACTATTTCTTTCTCTCATATGACGAGGGAAATTGGAGACTACACGTGCTCATAAAATAATCACCAACAAGTGTGAGACGGGTTATTCACCCGTCAGTTTATCTTCGATCCAGTCGCTGACCACGACATATTAATTATATATTGCGACTCAATTGACCTTAACAACACATACCAACGACCTACCACCGTGATTATACCTTCGAAAGTCTGCGTTAAGAAACAAGGATCGTGAGAGAAAAACTGCTTTTATTCTTTATCGTTATAATATAATAATCTTTTATAAAATAATAATATAATTTTATAAAATAAAATTATTTTATTATTAACATAAGTTAAATTTTATAAATTATTATTTTTTTATAAACTTATTTTTAAAATATTTTTAAATATATAATATAATATTTACGTCATATATTAATGCGAATACAAGTACACTTATTTTCAAATATTTATTATAAAAAATATAGCGTAATAAATTGTTAATGTAGAAAAAAAAATATTAATAATATATATTTATAAATATTAGATAAAATTAAAAATATAATTAAATTTATAATATTGAAATATAAATAAAAATAAATAAAATATAATACATATATAAAATGATAAATTAATTAACTTATAAATAAAAATAAATTTTAATAATATATTAAAATTAATATTAATTAATTAAGATAAAATATAAAATATAAAATTAAAAAATAAATACATAATAAATATTTAATAAATATATTAATTAAATATTATAACTAATAAATATATTTAAAAAATTTTATTTAATTAAACTAAATATATTATATCCAAAATTATTAACTTTATAATTATAAAATTAACATAATTAAAAATTTAATTTTACAAAAATAAAAATAAAACAAGCAATAAATATAAAATATAAATATATAAATTTAAATAAATAATTATTATAAAAAAAAAAAAATAAATAATAATAATAGCTCTGTCCAAAATGAGCGTGGTCGTGAATACGAATTTCGGATTTTTTTTATATTCTATTTATGTTTTTACTACTCTACTCAAAAACTCTGTTTCACCCGAGAACGTCCATCCACCAAATGCCCCTGCTGAATTTCAATTTGGTTTCGTTTCCTAATTGGATCTATGGATAGGGATGTCGTCGCTCTCGAAGTTTCTGAGAAGTTACCTGTTTAAGAAAATTAGAGGTCTGCTCCACCGGCCGGAATTCTTGAACCTGATATCTCAAAATTATATTTCGTAGACCTCTTGAATACGAAGCATTTTTCCGGTCATTGATATTACGTGGATTCGAAAAAATAAGTTGTAATGTTTTCGAATAACGGAAGGTGCAGGAAGGCTTAATCGAAAATAACGGCGTTCTCAGAATAAATAATAGTAGCGTTTTCATTCCGCGATAACTACTGCTTTTTCTATCTCCCGAAGAAAGATATAGGAGGAAGGAATATAGAAGAGAAGTAAGAAGAAGTGTAGAATGAAAGATAGATGAGATTCAGTGACTCAAAACTGCGTTGCTTATGTAGACAAAAGCGACGGGTGGGGGATTTATAGGAAAACGAATTCTCAGTTAACTCGAGAACGCGTTCAACGTAGATATATTAAAGATAAAACGTTTGTCATAAACATTCGTGAACGTGACGAGAATGACGAAACCGGGACGAAAAGTGAGGAGTCCCCGCTCGCACGTAAACTATGAGCATCATCGGACCATTTTACGATCGCTGTCCTGGCTATGCTTCTTTCTCGAAATTTTTGATCGCAGTGACGTATAAGTTAGCTTCGGTTTAATGTTCGTGAAAATCGTACTGAGGGAGTATATATATACTATATTGGAACGGGGGTAGTTGATTTCATAAATGTAACATGACGCAGCTATCGGTGACGACGATCGCGTCGCAGTACTTCGTTATTTCGACTACGATGAGGTAAGGCTAAATGAAAAAATGGTTTTTGTGGATATAATAATAATAATGAAACGATATCCGATCGAAGGCTATATCTGCGCCCACGTTGGAATAAATACCCCGTCTACTTATATAATTCGCGGATATTTGTGTGTTCCAAGAGTTTGCATTCTTTTTCTACAACGAACCGAAAACGTTTGGTGATTACACGAGGACAGATTTAAATTCTCTCACATTGCATTGCCGCTCTGAATTAATTTTCTACCAAAGGGACTTTTGAAAAATATAAAATCCATTATTATCCTTTTCCCCTTTATACTCCGTCTTCGGAGATAATGATTGATCGCTAAGACATTGTTGAATTCGATCCGGTCGTTAGTGTTATAGTAAAATCAGACAGACAGCGCACGACGGTTAACAGAATCAATTTTGCTAATCTTTATACGCTTTCCTCTGATTCCGTGTATAGCTGTGAGGGGGGAAGGTCAATGAGATATTAAGTGGATATTTTTTACTCCAGTTAAACCTAGTTAAATATCTCACTAATTGTATACATATAATAAGCATTTACGGTATATTATCGAATGCGGATTTTTCAAACGAAATCTTCATCGGCCTTTTCCATATATTATAGAATTAACGTTCAACAAATAACACGTTAACCCCCGATCCTTCCTCTCTTGTGCGGTGAATTCAAGAGGTATCGAAAGCTATGACGCGTACGCGAAAAATTTACTTTGAAAAATTGGCATAGAATCTGTAAATTGCGGAAATGTCTTTGCAATACTTTCTTTACAACAATTTCATTCAAAACATAAGGAAAATCCGACTCGCTGAGCCTAAAATAAGAAAAACTGAATCGCTATGCATACGGCGGAACTATTTTCTTCTAGTAAAGAAGTACCGCAAGCTTCGGTCATACTTTACCACGCGACCCTGCGCTTAAGACGTGGTTAAGAAAGTGGCTCCTTAGGTATATATCATTGGCTCCCGCATACTTCGTTTCGTCTCCTCGCGGTACCTCCGCTCTCTTCTCGCTGGCATTCATACTTATTGATTCGACATATTCGTCAGCGTGCTGTCTTCTGACTATCCGCTCTCAAATTTCCGGCATTCGATAAATAGGATGACTCTCTTCATGCGTTCTTACTCGTTCGTTTCGCGAGGAACGAGCCAGATACTCCTCTTCGCTCAGATAACCTCCGCTCCTATGTTCGTATGGCTTCGTTTCTGCTTCGTACATCCGTACAACTCTCACCGATCTTGTGACCCCTCTACTCTCGATAACGCATGTATATATACTGGCCGTTATAGTAATTCTCCGTGAGTTTTCGAGTAAGATAAATCTAAACGCGTGTTACAGGATTTACGCCTAGTACGTCACTTAGACACGATCCTCCACTCAAACGCGCCGTAATGCTATCGTTCTTCATTCTAATCATTAATATCAATCATATTCATCTCTTATATCATCATCTATCTATAATCACGTTGCGTGCCAATGAATACTCGGAAGTCAATGCTAATTCTGGACTATTTCTCGCAATATTATTAAGGATCATCATTGTAACGGGAAAGTGTACGAGATTATTGTGGAAAGGTGCGAACGTTTTAATCTAGATTAACGGGCGGGAATGTTGAGTAGCCGTCGTACGAATTTTTTTCACTCCAATTCCACGCATGTTCACGTATTAGTGGGTTATTAATAGGAACTTTCGACATATCCCTTTTTGCTGTATCGAATGATTATTAAACGACGTCGCATCTTAAGATATTTCAATGTTGGACAGAGTTGGAGGAAGATAGAGAGAGAGTTATCTTAAGCTGACTCATTACCGTGTGGCCTCAAAATCTCGATATTTTTATTTATATCGAATATAAGCCGCCGGGGGGCTAGTGAACAATAGTAAGCAAGACGATAAAAGAAAGACGCGCCTAAGTAAAGTCGTGTAGAATTTGTTGATGCTCAAGGGTGGAAGTTCCTTTCAACTACTCAATACGATAAAAATTATACTACTCGATCTCAGTCTTTTATCTTCAAGATAGTGAGAGTCTCATTTAATCTCCCGAAATATTGATGTTATACTTTTAGATATGCAAAAAATGTTCGTTTGATAGTTCATAAATTATTTTCATCGTACAATTTCTAGACATTCGTGCGTCTGAAATACGATTGTGACGGCTAGTAACGAAGCAAATGGAAAATCCGTATAATACAATAAAAATAGGTAAATTATCTCAGCACTGTTGCCAGGTACTTTGTCTTAAAATACATACTTTATTTCGCAGTCTCGTAGAGACACAGATGATCGGATAAAATAGTCCTCAGTACTACGATATACACGTTCACTACTTGCTAGTATCTACAATGTCCGCCCTGGTGAGCTTCTATAGAGTCTCGAGCCTTAAATACACGGTGATATTCTTAACAAGCCTCCGTGGGCAAATGATCTGATAGAAAGACGTTCTGAACACTCAATCGGATTGGGCGCCCATAAGGAAGTAAAATCGTCGTCAAGAAACCTCACTGGTTACTCAAGTAAGAACGATGTGAATACAGTAAAAAGGAGATTCTAGTCAGCAACACGGGAAATAACATTAATAACCACAATAATAATACTTACCAATGCTCTAGCTGAAAGGCGGGCCTCGTATAACCTCGATCCAATGTCCATTTATTCGGTACTAAGAGTGATGATATAAACGTTAGATAATATTAATCGCATACCTTTATCTCCTCCATAATGTTACACTCGTAACAATTGTTGAGTCCCTCGTACTTTTGCTCAATATTACAGTCGTGATAGATCCGTCTCAGAAGTATCGTGCGTCTCGCGCAATCGTTTTATTCCGATCACGGTCGAATGCTCGTGATAAAGCTGATAAATAATAGTTTCTCTCGGTAGATAGAAGATATATATGACGATAGTAGAAGCGCGATGAACGTCTCTTTTTAACGCTTCAACACCTCCTTTATTGCATCGTCGATTATGAGATAATGTGGATTTACCTCCTTAACAGTCACTAGTGACATCGTTCGAATAAATTTTAAACCCGAGGCGGACAGGCCAACGACGCTATTTGGGGGTCAGTATATTATATAAAATTTATAATATATATATTATATATATATATATATAATATTATATTAATATATATTAATATTATATAATTATATATATATATATATATATTATTATATATTGAATAAAAGTTGGGAGAGTTATTTCTTTACTCCTCCACTTCGGGTTTGTAATTTAAAGTTCTTTTCGTATTCCTTCACTGCACAGGTAGTAGTATTAATGGTGTTCTTATGATACCCTCTCGTATTAGAATTCGTTTATAAGTTGAGGAGACATAAGTATCTACAGGTTCTCGGGTATACACCTATACTCTGTGGGGAAGCCGCCTTTCTGCACCAGGTACAAGAGCTATATGAGACGCTTGTGTTACTTCGAGGCGCTAAAAACCGTCAAGCAGTATTTATAGCCCTTTAAAACTTATTCCTATAGGTAAGGAAGAAACTTAGTTTTGGTCCTGATATTAATTTTAATAACAATTCTCTTTCAGTTTATAGAAAAACTTTTAGAACTATTATGAATTTTAAGTTTAAATAATTACAGTTTAAATTTTTATTTAGATTTTATTATCCTATCTCTTGTACACCTACAATAGCTCATTTTCTTGCACATTCGAAGCTTTAAAAAGCCCGCCACCGCGATATGAGAACAGAAATGACGAAAACCAAAGATTTTTCAAATCTCCAATAATAGCTATTTAGTAACACCGATGTACTTGATTGATATATAAAAAAACCACTAAATACAATTACAATTATTTTACTACCAATTTTACACAATACTATTTACATATCACGAATGAAAATCCTTTTTTAAAACGAGTAGTAACAGTAACCAATTGCATTTTATGTTTTTTCGGCGAGGGGAGGCGAAGAGTGCGTGTAAAAAGCTGTGATGAATTTCCGAGGCTCTCCTTTCCAGATTGGATAGAGGAAGGCGGTTACTGGGCGCAGGAACGCGCAAGTGCATGACGGCTGGATTAAAGTATGTACTTCACCCTCCTTCGATTCTCTCCGGTCAACGAGTACGAAGGAAGGAGAAATTGTTCGAGGAAATATTTTACCCGTTCGGCAACCTCGTGAAATCCGCCGACGATTTGGGAAAATTGATTTCGAAGCTGCTGGAGGCGACGTCACTACCGCGTCTCGAAGAAAATCTGAAAGAAGCTTTGAACGGAAAAAGGGGGAAAACGGGTATTAAGGAGGCGTTGAACTTCCTTTACGTTAACGAAAGCGGGTGCCCGCTGGTTGAGGCTTTCGTTCGAGGCGTCTCGTCCAGGTGCTGGGATTGCGGGGCTTATTGCCGATTTTGGGTTTGTCGGTCCGATTTGAAAGACGGATGCTGGCCCGATCTTCAATTAAATCTCGGCGAAATGAGGAAGAAACTGAAAAAGAAGATGAAAGATAACACCCTCTACCCTCACGAAAGGCAGCTGGCTAATATCGACCAAAACAACGTCAAATTGATGATGAATTCGGCCTACGGCATCATGTCGGGCAAAAATTTGAAGAGCAGCGTTAATCAACTCTTGTCCAATTTGATCACAGGGATAGGAAGGAGGACTACGGCCAATATAAAAATAGCCGCTAATTCGCTGGTCGATAACCTGCAGAATATTTACGGGGATACCGACAGCACTTTTTCGACGATCAGGAGCCCTTATTTCAAGCGTCGACGAGTGGACGCTAGATATCTCGACGTCGATATAAAACTCGAACAAGACGTTTGCGATTTTATCGAAAAATATATAGGTAGAGTATTATGGGGCGTGAGGCCGGACCCGGATTACCTTGCGGGTAAAGACAACGCCATGAAACTAGTCCCTGAACGGATGGTGCTCTTCGGATTTCTGTTTCGTAAAAAAAATTACGTCCTGTGTCATTTTAACGAATCTCCTCAGGTCGACGATGTTTTGAGGACCATTAAAAGGAAGTGCGACAATGACGACGACCATGACGATGGAGTGGAAACAACAACAACAACAACAACAACAACAACCGCATTACAGTATTGCCAAATTATTCGAAATCCGCTTTACGATGAAGGAATGCCGAGGACCTCGAACCTCGTCAAAGAAGACATTGAAGACGACGACGACGACGACGACCAGAACGGCAGCCGAGGAAAGACGACGACGGTGGTAAAATTTAGAGCCAAACCGTCTAAATATATTTTGCGTTTAGAAATACGTCATTTGTTAAACATGTTTCTAAATTGTACCCTGAAAACCCGCAATAAAAACTACGCGAAATATCTGTTAGCCGGCGGCGATGACGTCGTTGACGAGAACGGAACGAAAATCGACGAACTAGACGGAGAAATGTTGGCTGCGCTAGAATTTTACCAATCGTTACTCCAAATATATTTAAAGGGTATTTTTTGCAAAAGTGACACGAACCCTCTAGCGATGCAGCTGCACTTTTTAACGCAAGCGTGCTTCGAGTTCGACGTTAATAAAAATCGGCTCGTATCGATTTTTATCAGCTCGATTCTAGGATTCGAGGTGCCATATTCGAAGCTCTCTTATTACAAAAAGTGCTCGAAGCCGAACGCGATGAGCAACATTTACGAAGCAATGCTGGAGTATAACGAAAGGACGCCGCGAAAGTACAAGATTTTCACCGATCTCGCCTTAAACGTTAAGTCGAGGTTCGCCGATATGCTGTGCGCGGACACGATCGACGTCGAGAGGAGCGGGGGCGCGTGCAGTGATTTCTGGTTAAGAAGAACCTTGCAAACGAAGAAAATGTGGGACGAACGTCGAGGAATAGGAACCTTATCCGGGCGCAATATCTTGAATAAGTCGGCCATCGTTAACATCTTTATTTTAATTCAAAGCGGGCTGAAAGCGTTCACGGAGGCCTTTGAATCGATGATCGAAGAAAGAATAGCCCTCAGCGTCGGGAAAAAAGATTTCAACGGAATTTGCTTCGATGTGAACAACAAGAACAACAACAGAGTTTGCGGAGCGGGTGGCGATGATGGCGATAACGATATCGTCGTCCCCATTTCTGACAAAACGTCAATCGAGATCGCCGTAAGCCATTCACTATCGTCACCTCCGCCGCCTGTCAACGACCATTTCTCGCCACGGGGAGAAGAAACAATTTGCGAATCATTTCCGGTGTTTCGGAAACGCGAGCTTTCTTTTTACGACACGACGACAACGACGACAACGTCTAATAAGAGGAACAAAATCGAGCGGGATGAGAGCTCTCGTATAAGTTTCATCGATCGGGTTAGGTGTCAAGAAAACCTACGGGGGGTTGTGAAAACACTCCAAGGATGTTGTCCAGAGATCGCCGAGGAATTATCGTTCGCCGTTCGCCAGTACTCCTTTTTCAAAACCTTGTGCGAGATGACAAAACCTAATTCCGCCTACATGTATTGCTCGAACTCCCAATGCGCGCAAACCCATACCGTCAAAATTGAACGAGAGATTCCCGCAGCGAGGGGATCATACCGCCCTATCGTTTCATTTACTACGTCTTATATCGACAAAAAGATAAATTGCAAAGAAAAGAAAGGCTTCGCGTTTTACGATATTTCGGAGAAATATTGCGCGATTGGTATATGCGATAAACTGAAATCGTTCAAAATATCGCCAGTTCGGTTATTCGCTTCGCTGATGGAAACGATAAGAAGGCACGTGCACGAATGTAATTTATTCGTGGGACTACGGGGCCAGGTGATGATCGTGCCAATCCTCAAGCTATGCTGGGGTAATCCTCAATGCCGCGACGCCTGCGACTTTTTGCTCGACACTCACATGTTTTTAGTATTATTACGCGTACAAGTCGCTAATTCGCCCGACGCCCGAAGGTGGTTAGAAACGGAATTCCAGAAAATTGCCGACAGCGTCCCCGTTGATGAAATTCATCGATGTTTAACGAGATTTGAGTACCACAATAAAGGGAATCTCGTCTACAGCAACTCGGGCGGAGACGATGTCGAACCTCTTAGTAGTAGTAGTAATAATAATAGGGGAGGTGGTTCGAAATCAAAAATTATTGATAACCCGCGTCGTCATTATCATCATCAGCAAGGGCAGTCGAAGCAGCGGGGTGTATTTCCAGGGGATTATGTATTTCGTTTAACTTCACTGATTATTTGGGAATTAAATAAAAACCAGTAATTATTCCAGTTACTACTTTTTATTAAAACGCTATCTTTTCCTCATTTTTGTTAAATAATAGAGCAAAAAAACAAATAGTTATATAGATTTTAGAAAGAATAAATAGAATAGCAACTTAAAATTGCATAAAAAGAAAATAAATGGAGTTTTTACAGTTTTTTAAGACTTGACGCGCTGTTAAAAATATTTATTTAAAAAAAAAAGAAAAAAAAAAACATTAAAAAAAAAAAAAAAAAAAAAAAAAAATCACAGAAAAAAAAAAAAAAAAAAAAAAAAAAAAAAAAAAAAAAAAAAAAATTTACACAATAGTTAAGGGCACTCAATAATGCCAGGGAATGTATGTTAAAATAAAAAGATCTGAATTGCAGATCGATCATCATTAGCAAGCAGGAGCAGCAGCAGCAGGAGCAGTCGCCGGCATCGAAGTAACAGCAACCGGGCAGCAGCTGCAGTCTGCTCGCTGCGGCAATCAGTTAACGCAGAGGGGTTCGACATCCACACGCCTCACTCACTCTATTTTTCTGCTTTTTTAGATTCGTATGTGACCGGAGTTGCACTATGGAGAAAAACATTTAATTCTTTCCGATGGGAATACGTAAAAATAATGGTGAATAAAAAGTTAGTACAATTATTTAATTTTTATAAATCTATCGTGTAGAGTTTGCATTTATATAAGCGTTATAGCTTCCGTTTCTTGGGAAACCTCGTTCTACTCAAAGGGGTGGCGAGAAGAGAAGAAAGCGGTGGAGGCGGCGGAATTGGCGACGATGCTGATAGTTGTAAAGGTGGTGGTGGAAGTATTTGACCGGTAAAAGAACTGGTGCATGTTGAAATAATTCTCTCGGTGGCGGGTTTTTGTCTTTCCAAAGATGGATACGACGGAAAAGAGTCTTCGAAGAGGAGAGGCATCGGTGGCGGCGAAGAGTGAATTGGGGTTGTTGATGGTGGAGAAGGAGGTCTTATAAACGTCGGTAGGCTGTTGATGTTACCTTTCCCCGTCGGGTAGCCTCTAAGAGTTGAAGTTAAGAAGGGTTCTCGATATCTCTTTAAAGAGGAAGTGTGAAACGGATACTTAAACTCGAAGGGATCGCTTATGCGATAATTATCGTTGAAACGCAAATTATTAGTATCGTTATTATTATCGCCCCTTTCCTTGTTAACTTGTATCGTAAATGTAAGTCCAGAATCTCGCGTTAATTTATTTTCTTTCTCTTCGTTCTTCGGGAATGAATTATTTTCATCGTCATCATCATCATCATCATCGCGGTTTTTTTCAATCATCTTATTGATTTCATCTAAGCTGTTAAATCGTTCCTTATTTTTCTTCTTTTTAGTTATCTTAGCGCATCGGCTTTTACGGAGGATTTTGCGTATTTCGTTCATAATCATCGCTATAGCGAGAATGACCAGAATAGGAATCGAAACGATCATGGCTTTATACCACCCGTTTTTATTCCAGAAGTAATCGAGATTTTCGATCGCCGTATTAAAAAATTCTCCAATATCCCAAAACGAAGATGAAGAGGATTCACCGATCGTTTCGCACATACTGACGCACTCCAGGGAAAGGTAGAATCCACAAAACTTGGAATTAACAGAGAGTCTTCGAGAAAAATTAACTATATCCGTATTGTTATAAACGGCCTTAAATATAAATTTGTGGTGCTCCTGTATGGCGTATCTTAGTTTCACATTTTTAACGAAATCGACCCTAAAGAAATTTAATTTTTTTTCATCAAAATTTAGTTTTTCACCATTTTTGGGACAGGTTTCTAAATGCATAGGCGAGCTCAAATGATGGATTTTTATATAATTTTCCGTCGCGTTTTCGCAACCCTTAGCCTCACGAAGCCTTTTAACGTAAAACGAACCTCTCGTTTTATTTTCCAAATTGAAAAATTCGTATTCTCTCTTCCTAACATTTCTGCAACGATCAGGGTAGGACGTGGCTCGATTTATTATTATTATTATTATTAGGACGAAAAGCAAGTTCCAAAATAGCTTCGGGCGCTTCATGCTGATGAGACTGTTTCTTCCTCCGTTTGTCGGTGAATGAACCACGCCACGGCGTTCGAGCTGATTTGCGCTTCGGGAAGAGGTGGGGTTATATATATATATAGTATAAGAATCGATAAAGGTTTTTATTTAAGTAATAATTTTTTTAACAATTTTTATTATATGGGATGCAGATTATTAAACAAAATAAAAAAATTAAGAAAAGAAAATATATTAATTGATGATATTTTTAACCGTGGTGGAACACGTGAATAAAATTTTCGGTCGATGACTAACGATATCTTCGATTGATTGATATTTTTATTTGTTTATGAATTTTTTAAAATCAGGAGGGTGTAAGAAGAAGAGTTCTCGAAGGGATCGACGTTCGTTTTCGATTATGGAGCTTCAGCTTATTTCTAGTTAAATGGTTGTGTCGGTGGCTTTTGGGTTCTTGTTGTTGTTGTTTTTGTTGTTGTTGTTGTTGTTGTTGTTGTTGTTGTTGTTATTTTCTCGGACCCGAGGGAATTTTCCTCTTCTCCGTTGTTACTCGGTGGATTCAGCACTAGTGCGTATGATGGCGGCGATAGATCATCCGATGGGGGAGACGATTCGATATTTTTACCATCAGATTTAGAAAGATCAACGGAATTCATCGCTTGAGTGTAAGATGGCGGTGGTATATCCAATGGGGGAAGCCTAAGTAGTAGCGGATCGACATTCCGACCATTTCGATTTGCGGATATCGGATGAATATCACGATCACTTCTGTCTCCGTCGGGATACAGTAGCTCGTACGGAGGTGGCAGTATATCCGGTTTGGAGGGCGTTTTAACACGGCGTTTTTGAAGTGCGATACGAATATCGAAACGATCATCTACGGGACGAAAAACGATCTTATTATGATATGTAAACCATAAACAATAAATCATAACTCCCAAATGAATTAAATGAATTAATTGATGTAAAATTATCAAATATTTAAGAGTATATAAAAACAGATGGGTGCCATCATCGAGTAGATCGCATATTCTCACGTTCTGGGTGGAAATATATAAGCCGCAATAATTGGAATTATTATAAATAGGAACTGTGAAATTTTTGTATTTCAAGTCGCTAAAAAAAACTCTGTATACGAATTTGCGTTCTTCGTTCACCTCGTATTTCACCTCTACAGAGTCATCGAAGAGGATTTTGTTAAATTCGTAGTGGTTTTCCTCGTCCAATTTGACTGTTTGTCCAGGATGAGGACAGGTTTTTAAATCCATCGGTGCGCTTAGCGGATGTATTCTAATAAAACTTCCTATTAATGTTTCACCACCGACGTCCGTATTTAGCCTCTTGACGGAAAACGAGCCAGTCGACGAGTCGAAAAATTGGTATCCTCTCTCCTCTATATCTTTGCAGCGTTGTTTCGAGAGCGTTGCTCGAGTGAGGTTAACGACAAGTGGTAGTAGGAACAAAAATAAACTGTGGATCTTCATGCTGAAAGCGAAACGTCCTCCGGTTTTCCGTCAGTGTATCGCGATAGAGTTTTTCTTTGTATTTGAAATTGGTGTGTCGAGTAAAATTGTTATATAGGTATTTATTAAAAAATAAAGATTATTTTTTTAAAATGTTTTATTCATGCAATGTAAATAAATAGCTTATAGTTAACAAAGGAAATACAGAATCGAGAAATAATTTTTTTTTTGAAAATATGAAGAACTATTATTTTTTAAATGTTTTCTAAAATTATTGTTACGGTCCGGTTTCGAATTCGCCCATTCGATTGATTTCCAGTAATATTGACAGTCTATCAGTATACGTAAGTTATATGAATATTATATCCTGATATATATATATATCGTATGTAATGCGATATACTGTTTTTTCTATACGACTCATTTGCGTTAGACTCTTATACATTCTGAGAAATAAGTAATTCTAGCATATAAGTGGTTATATATATATATATATATATATATTATATATATATATTAAAAGTAACGGACTTTCAAGGATCACAGAATCAGTCATGATGGTGGACTAGATCTAATGAGGCTCTTGCAAACCCATGCAAAACGATGGACCGCAATGCTGCCCATTGCAAACTTTTACTGAAATCCTAGATACAAAACAAAATTTCTTGAATCACGTGTTTCACAGCCTGTTAAAATTAATTTTGGATGCCTATGCCGCGATGATGGTACTGCTAACAGCGCGCAGAAATATCACCAACCAATACAAAAGCAAAAGATCACAGAAACAGACACGCAAATTACCATCTATTAGCGATATCATTGCCGAATCCTATGAACGTGTTTTTGGGCTTTCTAGCACAAATCTAGCTGGCGATTCGGAGGGTCAAAAGACACTATCACTTGATCGAAGAGTATCAAAAGTAGAAAAGCTTGAAATCAGGATAAAATTTCATGCTGGTTTTGTTTGCGGCGGCGTTATAGATTGTTGGAAACAAAGTTATTTCCACGTATATCAGAGGCAAGAAAAAATAAAGACAAAATCTTAGCAAGCCTTTAACAAGTGTGGCTACGTGAGCGTCTTTTCTCAGTAGTGTTTGGCAGATCTCAATTTACGACGAAAAGAGAAGCAAACTCTCCTCTCAAAGGGCTCAGAAGCTTTTGTTACTGAAACATAATTTGGAATTATTTAATTTTAAACAGTTTGTTATGTATATAACCTTTTCCAAATGGATGGAGCTTTGTGAAAGGAGGGTATATGTTGGCATGCGGGGGCTTCAAATATAGAGTTGGGGTTCCAAGCGTTACTTGCACTCATTTAGCGGTAAGATACGATTTGGGCTATATTATATAATTAATCGAATGAAGTGAGCCATTTTATGTATATATTAAACGGTATGCGGAGCACGTAATAGTTTGCCTAAACATTTTAACATAAGTTATATATATTAGTGTTAGTCGCTATATATTTAATCAAAATATAATTTATTATTTAAATCCTATCATTATATATATATGGGCGTAGGCAGGGGGCGTTGTCCAGTGGTGGGGCACTGCCCCCCGTCATCTAAATCATCGAGCTGACAAAGTGTTAAAAATATTAACCGTTTTTATTAGTTGTTTTCCTTTCCTGACGATTCTTCCAAAAGCGTTTTTGTTAAGGGGTTAGTTAGTTGAAAAATCTTTGGAAAAACACATTTCAATCCCGATAGCTCAATAATGACAGAGATCTGCCTAAGTATATTACTATTACTAACGTCCAATCTTATTATTTTTCTAAAAGTTACTCATATAAGTGAGTGTTTTTCGTTGTTCTATATTATTAGCTTACAAGCTAGAACAAATACTCTTGTGCGTATTAGTTACAGCCTGAGGATTCTTGTCTGACATCTCTGTCCGCTTACGATACTATCTTCAGGGCTCTATCTCTCCGTTGACTAGATTTGGCGGCTGCGCCAAAATGCCTGTTAAATCAATCTCGGAATGCACTACCCGTTGAATACTTCAGTTGCACACAACACAGAAAAGACGTAAAGAAGACTAACCGAAAATATTACTGCTAATTTTTGAACACCCAATCTAATTCTGAGTTACGAAAATCATGATGAATGAACGCCGGCAAAATACGTATTCGATTTAAATTCTCTTCGTATCTCTGGAGTGATACTTGGATTATTGCTCGTCTTAAAGTAAGTAATAAATTATATTTTTCACTATCAATCCTTGCTAGTAATAATATAATCAATCGATTATTATAATATATATATATATTATATATATATATATAACTACTTATAAATTTGCGTAACTATATAGCATATAGTTACTGCTATAGTATTTATCACTCCTATTGGGCCCCCCCTAGATTGAAATCCTGGGCCTAGCCCACGTTGCACCGACGTGTTATATTTCTTATGATCTTTTTAATATTTTGTTATTTGAAACTTATATAGGACTCGGCATGTTAAATATTATGATTGTGCGTTAATATCATTTTAAGTATATTACAAGTGATATATAGTGAAAAAATTCTCCTATTCGGTTATTTATTAGTATAGTCAGAAGTTTTCTCAATAATATATGTCATTATACGGCTATAATATATATATATAATTATAGTATACTACGTTATATCGATATTTTGTAGATGCGGGTCGTAGAAAGTACCTGTGGCAAATCTGCTAAAATATATTATTCAAACAATATAAAAGATTCTCACTCGGACTCTCGCAGTGCACTCGTGGGCTCGTGGACTTTTTCTTCGCATCGCAGGATAGTGAAATTAAATCCACCTTATACGCCTACATCCACGCTTCTTGCCAATATATAATATTTCGATCGTAGAAACGAAAATCCTCCTATTAGTTATATATATTGTATATGTTATCTTTAGCCATAAGTGTGAAAAAATTCGATAATATACGATATTAGTACGCCTTTATCACCATTAACCTATATAGATATATATAAACTATAATTTTAATAATGGTACTACTCGTCCGACTCAGGGCTATTGGAGCCAGACGGTGGATACGCGCTGTGTGACCACGTTACCCGCTGGCTAGGGGGGCGAGTAGCTGCGATGAAGTGGCGAGAAAACCTCGCAGCACATTACCCAGTAATACCACAAGAGCGGTGGGTTCCGGAAACCTTCTCCCCGGAGGGGGGGAATAGTTCCTACCCTGATCGTTTCTGGACAAAATTTGTATAAGGCCAAAGAACCCCGACTACTGCACCATCTCTGCCCGCGTTTAACCTTGGGTATTCGTTAGTAAACGGGGACTAGCAATTTATTGTACCTAAATATGCCTTCCATTCAAGATAGACTTGAGACATTCCATTTTTTTCCCAAGGTTCCAAAAAGAATCTATAAAATTTCTTCAAAACAAATGTTTCTCCTAAACTAAAGAAAAATATTTTTATAATTAAAAAATATACTTATTACATATTTGATATATTTAATATATATACATATAATATTACTATCTAATTAATTTATAACTAGTACGATGATATATTAGTTTATTATTCTATAATAATCTCCATTTAGGCTTATATGATCCTCTATACTTATATTATAGTAATACTCAATAAATTATACAATATAGTGCCTTTATTTTATCGCACTCTAGTAGGTGATAATATAGATAGGTACTTATATATATATATAGGCCATATTTGTAGATTACTGTACTGTGACTTATTTCCTGAAAAAATTTGCTAAGTTCCCAAAAAATTTCGTAGTTCAGAAAAGTTAGGTTAAGATTTAGTTATGTTTAAGAAAGTGTGTGTAGTTCTAAGTTCAGAAAAATTAAGTTAACTTCCAGAAGCTTGCCACTAAAGAATTTTTCTTAATATATATATAGTATTATATATATATATATAAATTAACCAGTATATATACGCGTATATAATAATATTATATTATAATATTATATATTATATATATAATATATAGTATAGTATTATATATTATAGGTAATAATATTTTTACAGCAACCCACACATTTTGAGACCGAAAATTTCTAAGTCAAAAAAATCGGAAGGTTCAGAAAAGTTAAGTTGTTAAGTTTTTTAAGAAATTTTATTCTGGCAAGTTTTTTCTTGTTATTGAGACGCGTAGTATAAATGAATTAAACTAAACAAATTTTTATATATTAAAAAAAACCTAACTATAACTTAACTATTAATATCTTTAGAAATTTTTTTTTGAACTTTTGTGATAATATTGGTGGGGGGTCTTGATAAAATTTTTATACAGTATAACGAGATAATGAAGAAGTGACATGGTTGGGTCTCTATGGATCTTAACGATAGTTTGTTAAAACAATCATTAAATTATCATGAATATAAAACGCAATATTATTGAATAAAAAATATGAATACATTTTTAACTTTTAAGCGTCTTTAGGTATTTACTGCGAATGGCGATTTAAAGTATAGCCATTAACATCGATCGAAAATTTTAAAGAATTTATCCCTGTCTACAGTATTACCATATAATATAATATATTGTAGATATATATAGTTGTATATTATTATATGTTATTATCATATATATATATAATATATATATATGTAATTATATATATATATTTAGCGTTACTATAAGTTATTGTGTCCACATGGGCACGATAGATAATATAGTTATATAGTATATATATATTATATATATATATATTATATATATATATATATATATTATATATATTACCGATATATCGAATTATCGTATATGATAACATTGTGTTTTTATATTAGTATATTTATTATATATATATTAGAAATATTACTATGATTTCTATAAAGCTATAGTAGTCATTATTGTCCTTTTATGAATAAATAAAAATATAAGTATTATGTGAATATATATACGCATGTATTATATATGAGTATATATAAGGCATATTTTACAAAAGAATTCGGCAGATAATATATATATATCATTTATTTTTATTTATTTTTCGGTCTCGCACGCAGAATCCTTCGTACCTGTCTTTGAAATTGTACCGTACGTCCGAAACTGAAATACTGTTGCAGATTTTTTTTTTTAAATGTGTAATGCTCTTGGTATAGCAAATGATGAGCAACAGTAATACATTCTTCAATTTCATTGCTAAATCTCTGGTTATATAATATATTTATCGTAGATGTAATTTCAATTATCTAAGTATATCATAAATCTGGGAAATAATCGGTAGACCTATACATCGATAGTTATTCCTTTGAAGGAAGAAGGTCGCCAAAATTTAAGCGGTCGACTTTTTTCAGGGGCTTTGTATTTTTTAATTTATTATTTGAAATTCCTTGTTATCTTATGTGACTCGGACGCGCCAAAAAGAAATAATTTTAAAGAATTTTTTGATACTATTTTCTTTTAAATTAAAAGTGTAAATATAGTCTTTATACTAATTTATGTTGTGGCGCATATTTCCTTCTCTTTCCGTTCTCCCTCGACTGTTCTGAGACCGATAGATCTGCCAACGGAGGTCGTCGACGCTTGGTACCGCCGATTTAAACGTGTTCGAAGTGACTATCGATTCTGGCTTTCAATGTACCTCGAAAGAAGTTTGGTAAGCCGTAGCATAGATTATCATTGATCCACAGCCGTGGTTGTCGTCGTTGGCCCTCTCTTCCTCTAAGCACCGATAATTACCTTAAATAGGTTTCTAAATGTTAATATTTATCACAGCCAGCTATACGTTCATCACTTTATAAATATAACACGTGTTTCGAACATGATTAGGTCACTACACAAAACCTTACACTCAGGTCCTCGGAATTACAATACTCTCGCTTCTATTCAATTTCGGCGTTTTTTGTAGGGTCGCTGGTCAAAGATACCCTACTTTCTCGTATGTGTGTGTGTCCGATGTATTGGTAGTATATCGCAGAAATCAGACGAGAATATATTTTCTTTCTGTATAGATTTTTTTTTTTTTTTACGATTATCCAACGATTCAACTGAATCATAAGCTGCGTTTCCAGAAGCCCGAGTGCAGCCCGTGTGGGCACAAAATGGAATCTGGAAAACGTCTCGGATCGAATGAAAAAAAAATATACATTAACCAATACTTCTTGAACGCGTGGAACGGAGCAATATGGGGTGACGTACTGAGTGTAACAGCGCGGAGGCCGAGCGTGCCCTCGTCAGCTGAGCAAGTTGTAAACATACTCTGTATGCTTAAGTTTATATGTGAAGTGTATTTTATGAAATGATACGAGAAGAGGTATTGGCATTAGTACCTTAATAAAAAGTTACACTAAAATATTTATAAAACTTGCAGGCCATTTCCGACCAGATCTTTCTGTAAAAAATTTGTTTGTAAACAAAGTTACTTTCTTTCGCTCAGGCCCGCCCGTTTTATTAATTCCCGAAATCGAGGATTTAACAACGGCTCCTGACTGTGACGTTTACGTGACGTAGAACTGCGCAAACGGGCTCTGGAACGATGCATGTGCGCCCGTGTGCCCGCCCGGGCTGCCAGTTGGGCTTCTCGCACGTAAACGCAGTTTAACAGTATTATAATCTTAAAACTAAGATTTCCTTGAGTCAAATTAGAAATTCCTTCCCTCAAAAATCTAAAAAAAATTTTTTGAGTCACAAAATGTAAAAAAAAATACCTTATATGACCCTTATCATACATGCAAATTGGTGGGAATGGTAAAATTTTTCCTGACCGCCGGAAATTATTGGATGAATATTCTCGACAACGTCGTTACTTTTCAGGGAACCACAGGCTATAACATTTTCAGGTGGTTTGCAAAATTAGTAGAAAAATTGAAAAAATACACATTTGCATGTAAAACAGGAATATTAAGGGTTTGGATTTTACATCATATACCATTTTCCTAAAGAGGCATTTCATTTCTATTCATATACGAACACAATGAGGCCGCTTCAACCACCTATCATACTTCATGAGTTTATGATATATTATCTCTCTCAACGTAGTCCAGATAGATTCTTCTCATGTTGTTCAGTCGGATCTCGCAAATCGAGAGTTGTGTATATACCCGCCGGGTTACTTAACAGCGTATATTATACTTATCATATAAATAGCTCATTAGTTCTATCATTTCATTTTATATATTATCATCTCATTTTACTATCCTTCTATCTATTCCGAAAAATAATAGGTTATCTCACTGGATATCACTTGATTTTATTATATTATAATATATATATCTATGTCTCTAGGTAACGGCGTAGGTGATTACTTTCTTATAGGTAAATAGTACATGAAGTATATATATATATAATATATATATGGGGAAGCTCAGAAGTAATGAAGCTTTTCCGTTCTCGGCCCTATGCAATCGAGTAATTTGAAATAATTCGAAATATTTGAAATAGTTGCATACATTTAAAAATTGAAAAGAAAATAGGAAAATGATAAAATACGAGTGAAAGTTTAATTTTAAATTTTAGATTTTAGCAACTTTATACTATAAACTAATATATATATATATATATTATATACTATATATAATATATATAATATATATAGTATATATATATTTATATATATATTTTATATGCCTTGACAGTGAAAGTGCAAAAGTAATTGAATGGAAGTTATATATATATCATCACGGGAATAGTCCTTGAAAAGTAGCGTTATTGTATTGAGTATCGCTTTTTGGTAAAAACTGAAAAATCACGGGCCCTTTATGTTTTTTTAAGGATCGTCCGTTCAGTTTTATTGTGTACTTTTTCTTGGTCTTTTTTTTCTGAGACACTGCAGTTATGCTTAGGATATATGATACTATACATTTGTGACATACAAATTTCAGTGGGTGTTTGGGTACCACTCAGATTATTTAAAAGTTATCGCTAATTTTCTATATAATTATTTATACAAATTGCTAATATATTTCAATTACTTTTAAAAAAATGAAAATATTCTCGAAAAGTACAAGACTTACAGAAAAACCGTTGACCGCAATATTGAATCAGATGTGAAACGAAAGTATAAAGACGCTTTTAGGAAAGAAGCTTGTGATTGATTTTAAAAATGTAGAAAACAAGAAATATATTTTTTCATAATGACAATATCTCTCATAACGAAAGTATCAAAGCTCACTTACTTAACAACCAATTACATATTTGGAATCAGCCTGTAAAGCTTATTAATACATTGTTTAACAAAAGTTTATCTAAAAAAAATCAAATATTTTAAAGAGAGATATATAAGAAAAAAATAGATTTAATAACTCATCTTCGGGGAGGGAGCATCAGAGTTTTCCAAAGACAGGCGAGGGACAGTAGTGTTGCTGAACCGTTGAGACGTGTACTTATTTGTTCATCATCATCTCCGCACAGAATATGGTTTCAGGAGACAGGAGAAGCGGCGCCCAAAGCGGAACACCTCCAATACCAAAGAGCGGGCGTTCCAAAGACCCTCCCTGGAGGGGGGAAATAGTCCTACCCTGTCGTTCCCACGAAGGCTGAGAGCCGCCCGACTCCTGCCGCATCTGTGCGGCTACCCTTGGTATTCCTGTCGTTAAAAAAATAAAACAAAACTGACGGATTCCTAAAACGTAACTGGTCCTATATTTTAAATTTTTTGAATCATGTCCGTCCACCCCTTAAAAAAAAAATTTAAAACTGCGCTTCTTATCATACGAGTAACTGGCTGCACACAAACCATTCATGTCCGGTCACCCCTTAATTTACTTTAGGGTCACTATACTAGAAATATATAAAAAAAAAAAAAAACAAAAAAAAAAAAATCAAAATGACTTCTAAAATATAACAGGTCCAATTCACGTGTACATAGTTTTGACAACGCGAAATAGAATTTACGCCTCTATTATCTTATATTAATATACATTCATATATGTCGTCCATTAGCGTTACATTACTTACTTTCGTCACAATTATAGTATGGATTTCAATATTGCAAAAAAACTTAAAAGTTACCAGTCACTTGAACAAATTTCGGAATATGTTACTTATATCCATTCGTGCCATAATACTAATAAATTACGAGTAAAAATATAAAACGAATTCATAGTTAATTTTTTTTAAAAACAAGTGGCAACGTTCCGCTCATTTCTGTAAGTAGGCGTTTCTATAAACAATGTAAACTCTGTTGAACATTAAAGTAAATTTTTTTATGGAATTTATTTGACACATATTCGGTGATTACACATTTTATACGCTAAATAAGAATACTCACCGCTCCAGGTAAAATCGACAATCTATACTGATATGGTTTGTTATTAAATAAGTAAATCCTTTACCTATACTTACTTAATAACTGCATATACTAAGTGTATTCTTTATATATGGCACCAATTACAGCTTTTATATATTATATTATATTAATGGTGCACTTATATTATATTATAGTATAGAGAGATGTAACGTTCTCTTCTATTGTATATGTGGGAGGGTATAACAACTAATTGCCCTTCGTAATATTTTATTTTAGGGGGGTCGGGCACAGCTTGGTTTTCAATAAAACTACTATATGCTATAAATATATATAATTAACTCATTAGTAATAATATTATATTTTGCATTAGTCTATTAGTTTCGTATAGAATACTCGAATATGCTAGTAGCGCTATCGCGGCGGGTGACCATTGGGAACACTTTTTAGGTGATATCTCGTATATAAACTTATGTGATCCTTTCTCCCGATTCCCCTTAATGCACTTTTTGGAATCTTTTTTTAATTTTGTTTAATTTGCCATCATGATAGAAGGTCGATTTATAGTAAATTTCATCGATATCTCAATGAAGCCTTATCTATAAAATTAATTACATAATGTAATTTCTTTAATAACTTTATAAAGTTTTTATTTAAAGTCTCAGCTTTCCTTTTCACCCTGTACTTGCAGTGGATGAATCAGAGCGAACCATTCTGTTTTAAAATTCCGCTTTACTCGCTGGCGTTAATTGACTGAAATACTCTCTTTAGATTTTTCATATTTTTAAATTTTTCTTAATATAATAATTATTTATCATATTAAATTCGATAAGTAATAAAAAGGTCAATTAATGCATACATAAAATAGAAGAGATAAATAATATACGGAGTGGTACACTGATTTCACCCCTCTTTGGTTCCGTCTCAAATAACTATGTTGACACTTTTTCAATTCTCAGAATTTTTTCCTATATCACTAATTCTTTGTTTTCTGTTAATTTTACTGTAATATAAAGTAACTTATCTTTATTAGTATTTTAAAATAATTATACTTAATATAAACGTCTCTATAATAATAATATCGACAAAATACAAAAAAACAATGCGTGGCCGAGCACCCCTCCATTCAATTTTTACGCGGGTGGAAGTCGACTAAGTTATGTGCACCTAGAGTGATGTATAAGCCAACTGATTACTGTTTGCGATCGAAAATATCTCCGTATACACGTTATAAAGAGTAACGATTACTTCGAAGTATTACTACTGAAAGAAATCAAATTAAAAGGTGCCTTTCCACAATATTTCTCTATTTTTAAACTGTAGTTTAAAAAAAAACTTCACCATTTTTCAAAAGTGAAATTCTATGAAGGGCATTTTGTACCCAATTTATTATAATTTTTTTTAATATATATAAAACTCTTCTTGCATGCGAAAAGATGACTCTCTCATAACTTGTAGTACTAGAGACGGGGCTATAAAGAGGTTAGAAATGGTTTTTATTCATTATTGATATTGATATTTAGAGTGAACCGAATCACCCCTCCTAACACAGTACTCACCACGATAATCCAGTCTATCGCACGAGCATTAAATTATATATAACATTTATATATTATATTATTATATAGTATATAAGAATAATTTATATATATATATATATATTCACTCATATATATATTAATATCTTCTATTTTTTATATATAATATAACAGACGCTTTGATGCCATGGCGCAAATTGCAATTACCGGAGTAAACACTCACTGCAGAGCTTCTAGCCACGCGATAATACTGTCAAACAGAAGCTTAGCGTTGATATAAAAATAAGCCAAATAAGCTAGCTGACTCTCACAAGCGCTACTGTTATGAAACGAAACATTAAAGATCATAATTTGAAAAAAAATGATGAGGAGATGAGCTCTCTTTTATTAATATATATCAAATATATACATCTTTTAATATTAGTAATTAGGTAATTTACTCTAACATTCAATTATTCTTATCGATGTAAGTCTTTACTATTTGTTCGGATTTTTGTACAATAAACCCTTTATAAAAACTATGTTGTTCAGGCTAAATAATTATATAAGGAGATCATAATAATATTCATTTTTACAATTTTAGCTTGGGAGCATATTAGTGTGAACTCCCCCCCACGGCCATCCTAACTCCCGTGCATACCGATATATGTTCTCTATCCATTATAATAGTGAGGTTATTATATATTTACTCTAAATAACTATACCTTACTATATATAATATATATATAATATATTATATATATTATATATATATATATATATATATTATATAGTATAATATTATAATATATATACACCGTCAACCGGGGTAATTCGATCCATGTGCGGGGCAATTCGGTCCAGTGGCTCAAAATAGCCTATACCGATGTAAAAATATATCTTTTAAAAGAAATCCTTAAAGAATTTGGTTTTATGTCTTAGGTATTATTTTTTATGAAACCTTTAATTAAGTCCATAATCTGTGTGGATTTTTTCTTTTTCTGAAGCACTATATAAATCGTTTTAACAACAATTCTCGGAGGGGTAAATTTTAGGTCTTGTTATAGGCCTAAGAATCATACCGGTCAAGAATAATTGTTCATACATTATTGCTACAAGATTATTATTATAATCTAATAATAGGCAATATTATTTGCAGCTATATACCTATATATCGTGCAATCTCCGTAAAGGCGCAGTGTTTCCGCGTGCCGTGTCACTACTCAGTTAGTTGGAGTCATTTCAGGCAAAGTGATAAATATGTATTTATATAAAATATTGGTATGCTTTTATTACATGAGGGGAAATTCACATGTTACCAGGTATATTTTGAAAAAAATTTGTCGATGGACGTGCACAATATTCCCAATCCACATAAATCTCATTTAAATTAAATTTTACATAGCTACGCTTTTTTACAACAGAAGATGTCCGAAATATAATATTTAAAATTAAATTATGTTTTCACTTGTTACTCATGACAAGATAGGTAGTAAAAGGTTTTTCAACATCTAATCATGCACTCAAATTTGTATTTCTATATTACAAATTTTTTCAGCAAGATGGTTCACACTTACGCAAAAGTAACACGGCAGGATACAAAGGATACTCTAATGAGATTTTGCCAGACCCTTAAGCAGTTTTCGTTTTTTTATATTTTAGGTTTTCTTTATCTCTCATGATTCATAATTGACTCGAAATGCACCTTCAAAACGACTCCTGAGTTCGCCTATTTGTGATTTTTGTCTCTCAAGAGCGTTGCGCTCTCGTTATTTGTCATCTCTCGCTCAAAATCTTAAATAGAAACTCTTACCATAAATGCGACGCTCCAAACGTAAGAATTTCCGTGTACTTCATGAGCGATCTATTAAATAAAGAGAAGTAGGCTTATATAGAGTATATTTAATTATAACATTACAGTGTCGTTTTTCGTCAACCTCTGCGCGCAAGAAGTCGATATAATAAAAAAAAAAGGAAGCATCGCTATTCAACGTAAAGAAATTTCTTAATTCTGTGAATTAAGAATACATAAAGAATAACGAGAAATTCCTTACGTTTTGGTGAGACTACATTTATTTTTAAACTATTTTGCTGAAAATTGAAGGTGGCAAAAAGTGAAGTATATACTCAAAACATACTTTATACGTTTTTCATATATATCCTCCATATATATATTCTATAAAAATACATATTTGTAAATACCATTATGTTTATAAAAAGAGACCATAAAACGCTTGAGCTTGCGTTCATTTTGTTGTTCAAACGCCGTATTGCGGTTCATTTTCTTGGCAAACATCTCAAAATCGTATAAATAACTACTTCCACCAAACGTAAAGAATTTCCTTAATTCATCGCCTTAAGCGTAAGAATAGAATAACGAGAAAATAGACCCTTCAAATATATGATATAGAGGAAATCCTCAACCTTCGTGACGTAGTATCCTTTATTTATAACGTATTTGCCAAGTTTGACAAAATACGAACGCAAAACTCTAATCATTTTTATTTGTTTTAACTCAGAATCTCTCACTTTGCATTAGAGGAATAATTTTGTAATACCATTATGTTTAAAAATGGAAAACTGACTTATTAATTATAAATAAAACACTTTAATTGAGGATTCTTAAGGATGTTATTATTTTATATAGGTAAAGGAAATTTTTTTACCCCACCCCCCAAAATCGTGGGGCAATTCGGTGTCTCCACGTATGAAGTTATCGGCAGTTCTAACAGTTAGTCGCTATCAATAAAACAATTAGACTGATGAGTCGATATTTCACTCTACTACATATATTCTACTCGAATCTCTATCTCACATAACAAATGTGAACATACTAAAAAAAAAATTTCATAAATATGAAAAAAAAGAATAAAGGTCTCCATTTAAACCTTAGGCATTTTGAGTGAGTTACTCCTCTGATTAGCGAACCACAATAACTCTGCGCTCTCCCCGTGTTTTTTACTAGAGGACCGTTGCTATTTGGATTTAGCTAGGTTATATATATACTATAATTATATATATATATATATATATATTATATTATATCTATATATAATATGATATATATATATATATACAATATAGTATATATATATACCGTATAGGTATAGATTAATATAATTATATATATATATATTATATATATATATAATATATATATACGTATAATATATATATATATATAATTATTATATATATATATAGAATATAAGTTATACTATATATAATATTATATATATATATGTGTGTAACTTTTGTTGATATATATATAATTATTAATATTATATTATTTTTTTTTCTTGTTTCTCTTTTTCTTTTTTTTTTTTGTTATTTACCCACGACATCGGGTGTGGCGATTTACCTAGTTGTATGTTTTTCCCGAACCAGTGGGCCGCATACAAAGCTGGAAAGGTGCACAGTTATTCAGTGAGATATATTTGATAGTACCCCAGCCTCGAGTCAGAAAACAAGGCGCCGAGCTCAAAACGTACTCTCTCAGCCATCAGGGGCTATGCAGGCTCTGACTCACACGACTACTGTGCGTGTTGAGGCGAATGTAATAGGTAATGTAGGGGTCTGTATGTTGTATCTTCTTAAAGGTACGTCGTATGATCGTTCGAGCTTATTGGATGAGTGTAAGCGTGAGGGTATTGACAGAGTTAGTTTTTATTAATACACTTTGCTGTAACTGTAATGAATTACAGAAAAACTCCTACAAACAGCAATTTTTCGTGTTCGTCCTGGTGATGGTGACTAGGCGAAAGTACAAATCCCGTTTTGACCGAGGTATACCTAACTCACACCCTTAAGCCGCCAATCTCTGCCAACGCAAACACTCATGCGCCCCTCTGTCGCGGATCACCTGTACTCTATATATAGTATATATATATATGATGATATTATATAGTTATATATCACTATTATATTATATATATGATATATAGCTAGTATTAACCATAACTTATACCATTACATATTTATATGACTGATATTATATATTATTATCTTGAGATTTTAAATGATTGAATCGATCTCTTACTAATGAGGCTGAGCTATATCTCATGTGATGACCAAGGTTGGACGATCGAAGTCTCCTATTTTATACGCTTTCTACCAGTATCCGGACAAGACTCGACTCCTTGCATTCTTTGCGTTCTCGTCGCCCATGTTGTCTATTCTTTATTTTAAAAGGAATAATAAATTTATTATATTATAGATATAAAATTGTTAATAATTTTTTTTTTTTTTTTTCTTAACTAAAGAAATTCCGTGATGTTAAACCATCACACCTAGATCTTTGGATTTAGCATCGATATACTAAAAAATTTCTCTCAATTACATTTAGGTATATGTAAACAATATATAATTTTTAAATTTTGGTGGTAAAATTGTTAGAAGAATCGAACGAAAAACTTATTATGGGGGTATTTTCTTTATTTTTAGCTGAAATAAATTTTGAATGGATACAATAAGTTAGTAAAAAATATATGAAAATTAATTATCCTTTTTTCTTTTCCGTCTGTTTTTATCACTTTCTGGAAGTCCCTACACTATCTGCGGTATAAATTAAACCTTTACATATTTCCTTTTGGATATATGGTCCTTCTATATCGTAACAGAGTGGATTTGGTTTCTATCTACTTCGATGTTCTGGCTCTAATGCTATTTACATAAATCACGGTTTAACTCACGGTTTAATTATTTGTTTTGAATTTAAAACAAGACCTAGAGTTTGGAGCTCAATCCTTAATAAGGAACTAATCTATAAAACATAGACTGCAAAGTATTATTATATCATATATATCCTATTCTTATATACTATATATCTATTATTTAGTTATATATGATCAATTTCGTTATATACTGTATACTAAATGGGTTAGTAATATAAGCTCCTATATATATATGATATATATATATATATATATATATATATATATAGTTCCTAATATATATTTTAATATATTATATATTTGTAATACGTATGCATATATAATTGGTTATAATACCTCTGTACCTTATGAGAGAAAGGAGGTCTCGACTAGAATAGTCAATAAGAAAAAACATCTTTTCTTTCTTCAGCAGCAGTCTTCTTTTTCTGCTTCCTTTCTCGATTAAAAATTATGTATGACTAAGAGTCTTTTCGGTCGTTCTTCTGTTTGAACTCGAGATAACATCGGTATGTTATAATATGTGCAATGGAAAGTGAAACAACATTATACTTGCTTTTGCTATTGAAATATAAAGTCCAGGTTATTTTACTCATCTTTTATTTTTGGTAATTATTCATGTAAATGAAGAAAACACGTCGTTCAAAAACAGGGGGATTAAACTGCAACCACAGTGGACGGTATATTAGACTTGTTTACTACCCAGAGTTACTTACCAATGGTCTTGACCCTTTAACACAAACTTTAGCATAGCCAATGAGGTTTGATCTTTAAAAAAAAAATAATTATCTTGAAAGGAGAAATTAGTCTATATTCTTATAATTTGTTATAAATCTTAATATTAATTTTATCGAAATATTAATGATCAAAATAATAATTTAAATTATATAATGATTTATAGAGTAATAATAAAATTATACTGTTATATGTTTTTTCAAGACTGTGTAGTTTTTATTCTAATAGATTGGCCAACTTGGATCACATATTACTTCTCATGTAAATTCGAAACGAAAATATAAAATCATCTGAGATACTGTTAAAATGTGAACTTCTATACTCATATAAGGTTATAGTATGGAATGAAACAAAAATATAATAATTTATATATAATATGATAAAAAATATAAAATAAGATATAATAAGAATAAAGTATACGAGAATTACGATAAAGTCTTCCCGAAGTATATTTAAATAACGCGTTTTGCTGATATCACTTACATGCAACGAACAAGCGTTAGACGATTATATAATAATTGTACGAAATCTGTTTCTTCTTTCTTTGAGTTAATCTTTGGTAAAATAGAGCACAAGAAGTATAAAACCAAAAAAGGAAAAAAAACTGTAAACTAATTTGTTTAACCTGCTGGTGAAGCATTAAAAGAATATGAGAAGACCAAATAAATAAATTTCCACTGCCGGCTAATCTAGCGACTAAAATTTTCAAATCTTCCGGATACCAATCTGATATTGTTCTTCACAGCAACAAAGCAACCTGCAAGGATGAGTGACTTTTGTTTTCAGAGATCTCGTGAATCGTGGTATTGTTACGCTAGTACTGTGATAAGAACACAGAAAAATTTAGATGTATAATAATATACCAATGAATCATATACTTGAAATTCGGAATAACACTTATATTTTCATAAAACAGTTTTGCCTAAGCAAATATAGAGTAAGCTGTAATTATTTATGTACGTTATTATTGCAGTATTCTCAATTTTCTTTAATGAAAATATATATACTATAAAGTTTAAATATGTAATGAGCTAATTCATTGCCACAGTGTTATAATCTCAATCTCTGAGATTAAATAAATAAAACCTATGCCTCAAGATACCTCATCCAGATGTTGACCAAAATTAATTAGATTTGCCTTTCTAAAACTTCATCTATTCCTAATTCCATTCTACTTTAATTTCAAATTCTTTTGTTACTTTCGATATTAAATTTTACTTTATCCCTCAACAAAACACTCATAACAAACAATATCTTGTAATTACCTCTATGATATGAGGCCGCAAGTGATGTTCTTGTTGTTCTTAATCATTCAGTCCTTTTCTTTTCTCACCTCTCTGGAATTTCTCTAAAATTTAAGGATTAGCAGTTTTGCTAATGTCTAGTTTGTGGGGGAAGGATAAGTAATTAGGAAAGATTGGGTCAAATCTCATCTCATTTCCTCACCCCATCCATAGTCATAGTCCCAGTATTGAGGAGAAAAATTTTAAAATCAAAATTACTGATACAGATAAATGTTTTGAGTGTGATATATGGAGGTCTCGAAGCAGCGGCAAAGTATCACTTGCCATTGTGCTTACGTATCGCTTCTTCTAGGGGAATTTATTTATTCTTTATCAAAAGAAAAATAAACGTATTTCATAACAACAAATTTACAAAATCTCGTCCTAGTATTATAACCATAAGCTCCCTCAACAACACCGATCTTTCTCCCCTCTTAAGGAACATTTCATGGGAGGGGCTCTATGCTCGATCGCCTACATCATGCACGCACACGCTCTTTGATCTCCTCCAAAGTCATTTCCTGGCCAAAAGCCTAAATACCCCTGCATATTTTGTATATATCTCTGAAACAATCCATCCCAATCAGGCTGTGACGCAATCCTGTTCCACCGGGTGACACTACTAGCGACCGATGCAAACATCCGCTACGCCGAAACATGAAGGGATTTGTATCCTGCCCTCTGATAGGAAACGGACCTCTCTCTCTACCGAACTAAGAACTACTTCGTTCCTTGCCCTGATTATTATTACTTGGCGCTATCACCCAAACACTGCGGATCTATCGTTCTTTGCTTCCGAATGTCTATGGTTTTGCACGTGGAGCCTGCGCGTTCGGAGCCGTCTCACACCCGAGGTGCCGTGCAGATACTCTCACACGCCAATATCAGACCTGCCCACGATGGTGGAGTAATTGTGCACCACTGCAACGGACTCCCCAAAGACTGAGCCCCCAATACCGCTGGTGCCATCTCACCTACAACTTCACTCACTACTTCTACTTCCTACCACCTCTTCTACTTCTTCCACTTCTTCTACCTTTTACTACTTGACTCTAAGCGAACATAACTAACTTCATTCTACGCATCTACTTGGTGCACTACTTACCACTATCTTATACGGGAAGCCTCTTCCTTCTTCGTAATCCTCTAAGCATTTTCTCTGGAATCACTGTGGGAGCCTGTCGTGACTATCCCATGAATACTTCCGCCCCCTCTCAACTTACGAAATATTGCCTACAAAGGGCCTGGCATGGATGGAGCCTGCGTCTCGCAAAAAATCGCCATGATCTCCTAAAAAACGTGTATCATTCTGATTTAAAATCTTTGATATTTTCCTTGCTGCTTCATCCCCAAGTCAGAGGCGGCATAATTTCTATGACGGATAAGCGGCACTTCTGTTTTGCCACTGATCTAAGCCTTTCTTAAGGTTCTTATAGTCCATAGTGATTCTCCTTCGTGACGGTGCAGCAGAGAATTATACCACCCCGATTCTGTAAAGCAGTATATTCAGGGCCTGGTTATAATTAGTCTTGCTCAGTCCCTGAGCAAACTAGCCACCGCTTAGGTCATTTAATAATAAGAACAGAGATCTAAAAGGTGGGTGATGGCAAGAATAACCGCATATTTGGATTCTATCTCCGCATCTCCGCTCGCGCGGAGAAATCTCTGAAAAAAAACGCGGGCATAAATCTTGCCCGCACGGAACTGGGAAGGTTTACCGCTTGGTAATTCCACACCATGTTGATACCCTCGGTACACCCTTGTATGGTATAAAAGTTGCAGTCGAACTCGCGTGGCGTACTCCCGCTCACGGAATACTATATAATGAACATACTCGCAAACATATGAATATATATGGTTTTATTCAAGAATCTATAGACAATATGCTAAATGATTCCAAGTTCGGTCCCCGCTTCAATAATGATCTAAACACGCAAATCTCTCGCGTGAGACAGGTACCTCCACCACCTACACACTCATAGGGAGGGGTAAAAGCCTACCTCCTTAGAGCTATACCTCTTCACCCTGTACTCCAGACGAGTTGTCCGATCCACCAGATCTTGGAAAAAGAAAAAAAATACCCCCGAAAATAATCCTGCTTATGCTTAGCGATATTTTTCATCATTTAAAGAAATTTGTTTTTACTTTTATTTTAAATTTCTTTAGGTATATGTATCTTCCCCAAAAAAAGCATTTATTCTCTGTCCAGATTATCATATTCGCGATATATTTAAATTATTTAAGTCATTTATTAAACTTATATTAAATATAAGCGAATTTTTTTTCGAGGTGGTTGTAATAAACTTCTTAATTATCGTCTTCACTATCACTATAAATCAACGAGTCATCTATTTCCTTTCTTTTACGTTTATATCTGCATGATCATATTTTACACATTAATTACGTTGTTCTCGTCTTTCGATCTAACTAAATACTCTTATACTAGCCTTTATTCCCTTTTTTTCCAATCATCTCACTGTCTCAACCTCCAACGTATTTATTCTCCTCACACAACGCTCCTATTAAATAAGGAACACAAAAGGCAAACTACCTGACAAGTTCCCACGACTCTCGATCGTGCGTCTATAACGTCGATTTATTCTTTCCTATATCTTAGCTCTCAAATGGATTATCTTCAACTCTCTAAATCTCTCATAAAGTAAGACTATTCTTACCGCGCAGTTCTTCTTCTGCTGCTTCTGCAATCGGCAAGCTAATTCATAATGTCCGTCGAAAAATAGACTTGCTCGAAAACGTGCTCTATTCAAAGCGTTCATCACTCAGAAGAAGAGATCCTCAACATTCCCACAGGACTCGTCGAGATTCCCAGCGCTATGTACGCATTTCTTCTATCTAAGTTCGAATATGTTAGTCACATACAATAAATATTCATTAAGGCTTCTCCTCTCCTTCTCTTTGTATCACCATACTCTTCCTATTTTAATTCTTCATTAAATTCTTCTCACATCCAGATAAAAGTGATCTTCCAATGATTTTCCCACATTGCGTTTATACTCAAATTTACCTTTCCTGCTGCTCAATTTACTAGTTTTCAAATTCTTCTCTTAATTTTCTTTTCAGTTCCTGCAGTGAGAACCCATTTCAACTCACAAAGTAGTCAATCATTCGTATCATCATTCAATCCCTCATCTCTAAAAACTCATACATCCATTATCTTATTTCACGAGTGCAATATAGGGGCCCTAACTACTACTCTAACTCTTCGTGTTAATTTATTTCTATTCACGATCCGTTTCATGCATTACTTCGGAAACACGGATCTGGTCAAACAAATAAGCTAGGACATTTTCTTCCCATAACCGTGCCAACTGATCTTTTATTATCGTTTGTTTATCTTACTGTTCTATTACTCTCTGCTCTTGGATCTGTGATTACATAAGCTAAGTACTCGACGCGCAGATTATCAGTCCTTATTATGCTCATAATTCCTCGTCTAATCTCGGATTGGGATTTATTCTCTGTAGTTCAAATTATCCAGTAAATTGAGCTTTCCAATCCTAGCCCATTTATGAGAGCCTTTTTCATAAATTGCAATATTTAACGTAACACCTATTATAAACTTATCCTTTCCAAACAATATACCCACCTCTCATGAGTCACAAGTTCCTCATGCGTGCTGCAATTCCGTGCGCTCTTATTAATTATGTTTAACAGGCGTTGATATGGGCTCTATTCTGATATCGATGTTCTTAGATATGGTTTTACTACCACAATACTTGCGACAATTCTCACCCTTTTATTTGTGCTTTGTTGATCGACATCCCACAACTGACGAGTTTGTTCTGTACTCCTTAAACCCGTTTATATGACGAATGGTGTATTCGCGTTGTTTAACATTTGAATTTGTGCTGTAGTAAGCAAGGATAATTCCCTACAATTCATTGCTAAACCTATGAACTATCTTACCAATTATCGTGTTAACAGCGTACTGGTAGCTTTGAAAATTGCAATACATTTTTACTGCTTTCTATACATTTATACACGCTTATTTCTATGGGATGCAGCTACCATTTTTGTTAAATATGATTCTTAACATTTACAGAGCTTAATTATTTCCTTGAGTGGAACACGGATGGAACTATAGATCAATTCCATCTGCTACCAATTCTCGAGATGGTCGGAAGTTACTATTTTCTAGTTGTTATGTGGAAAATACTTATGTATGAGAATCTTTAAACGACACTAACAAATTTATACACTGTTGTTGTTTTTGTAATATGGATTTATGGCTCAGCTGATTTTTTGTGATTTGCCATAAAATTATAAGCAATGAGTGCACAATTTTAGTTTTTCCCTCACTATTGTAGACAAAACAAACCGTGTGGAATGTTGCTGATTATGCTCAACTGTGTTAAATAAGGTGGTGGAAACTATTAGAGCAAAAATTCACCCCTACATGTGAGCATAATTCCCATATATAAACGTGATTGTCTCAATAATAAATATATCTACTTACCTCTCGCGTCATAAGTTTCAAAGGTCCATTTAAATGGCAAATTCCTAACTATCGCTTTTAATACTCACTTCTTCATATCTGTTATGTGTCTGTTTCTTCAATCTTATAAAAACTTCCAGCCGAATTTGTAATCTTTTAAAGGAAATTTATTCTTCTGAAATAACCATTACGATTAATATCCGGTTGTTTTACCGGAGGAATCCAGGATTAGTACTATTTACTCAAACCCTGCATTGCACCACAATTAACAGATGTTTTGTGAGGATATTTGTTTGATTTTTCTTTGAACAACCTTGGAAACACTAGAGGTAAGCACGTGGCCTCCTTCCTCATGTGACCATCTTCTATCTCGATATACAACCATCCACTTCCTGGAAAATTCCGACAGTAAACAATAACTACTAACAGCTCTAACTTTTTCTTTCTCAAGGCACTGCCTCAGAAACCTTATTTTGCTCACAAGCCCGGTACTAAGAGATATAATGACTCTCCCACAACACAAAGTATATAATATCTTCATAGAATGTCCACTATTCACCAACTTCAATATGCTTTTAGTATCTTCCATAGTATACAAATACGGCAGATGCGTTTGTTAAAATTGGTAAGCCACGTCTAAATTGCTATTTGGAGTCGATGTATAAACTGATCCACTCTTTTCTATTAATTGTATGCTCCCTTTTGTCAATATTTGCCTGCTATATCCTTTACTCCGATGTGGTAAAACAATTAATGTTGCGACATTATGCGATCAGCTCCGTAATACAATCTCGTTTATTTAACATTTTAAATATGTTTTCCAATGGATCCCTTAACATATCCAAAAATTTCGTACATGCTGAAAAAAAAGCTAATTCTACACCCCACCCAGAATCTGTTACTCAGAAATCTCCAGGGATGGCATTGAAAGAATTCTTCGAACCCACCAAGCCCCCCCATTGGTGATCGACAACGCGTCTCAGCTACTTTATTCCTTCCCTGGATATATCTCAACCATAATCATGTCATTTATTTCTTCCAAAGTGCGGGCTACCCGAGCATTCACCAATGGCATACTATGCAGAAATAGCAATGGTTGATGGTCAGTAAAAATAACTACTTTGATTCCTAAAGAAAAAGGTTTCAAAGCTCTCACAGCCATCGTTATGCGGCTACCATCCTTTCTCGGTTGTGCATAGAGCTGTTCTCCTTTATTTAAAGTCGTGGAGATATAACTATATGACTTCCACTCAGATTTGGATTGCGCGAGACACGCTCCTGCCCGAATCAAGCATCCACATATAAAGTAAAGCTTCGCTGTCTGAACATTCTGGATATGATAGACATGTGTGGATGTTAATTCCTGTTTTCAGCTTCGAAAAGCCTTTTGACATGATCCGTCCATTTCAAGGTTTCTAGCACTTCAACCTTCAATTATTTCGAAAAGGGCGTTGTTGCATCCCGAATTGGTGTTCGCTCTGAGCAAATGTAGTTACTCTCTCGAATAAGTGGGGCGAGTTGAAAAGTGCACCTCATTAATAATTAACCGAAGACAAATTTGCTCTCAACTTACGGGGTACCAGTCGTCGGAACTGGAAATTGCATGATGCCTTGTAAATTTCGAATCCAGTGGAACCATGCCTTTTTCGGAAACCTTGTGTCCAAGTACTGTACTTCTTTCCTAGAGAAAATGTTTCCAGCTACGGTTGATTGGAATCTGTTTACATATCATATAAATGCATTGAATTAAAACTTTTTTTCCCAGGACCTTCCACACTCCTGCTTCTCTTTCTAAATATTCATGCTTTGAGGATTTAAGGACAATACATCCAGCATAGTCCGCAATTTTCTTTCATCCGCTATGTTATATACCATGCATTCTTCCATGGAAATATGGCCAGAGCATATCTCATCCACGTTGAAAGTGGGCACCGTCCATTCTTTTACACCAAACGGCATCCGCAAAAACTCCCAGTGAGACAAGTCGTAAAAGCTGTCTTTTCAATACTGGTCTCCTCCATCTCTACCTGGTAGTATCCCTGATTAAATCTATGTAAGAGATAAAATATGTTCCTTTTAAACCTTATTTCAAACAGGGATTCGGGCTCGGAAAACTATCTCCTTTAGTGATTTTATTTAATTCTCTTAATATCAGACACCAAACTCTTGACTTAATTCCACCTTCTTTCCTCTTATCGGCAACCACTGGAACTGATACGGGGACTTGCTCCTCTGGATGATTCCTCTCTTCCAATTTCTTACAATTTGCTCTAGTTCTCCGAGAATGGACCCTCGTAATCGTCTGCTGGCACTTCACAGGATCCTCAGGGAGGTTTCTTATTCTATGCTTAATAACCATCGTGCAGCCCAACATCAGAGTCTCCAAACCGAGACAGATGATATTATTTTACTCTATAGTAATTAAGACATTTTTCTCTATATCAGTCAGTTAAATCGGCTTTCATCCAGTCGAATGCTTTGCAACAATCGGTTCACGCAGCGTATGATTTGGACGCTGGAGCAGCCGCCTGTTATTTACACGCTCAACCAATTTATATGGGGGTCCTTGAGCCCTTAACCTACTCTTTGCTGTCATTCTCTTAGATGCGTATTTCGTCCTACTTACATAACGTCCTTATAATTAGTGCAATTTCTTTTGTTAACTCCTTTGGAACTGCGCCCCATTTGCAACACAAACTAAAACATATCTCTATCCCTCGTAAAATAACTAAAGTATAAGGTGCTTTTTTCTATTTCGGTACTTATTTGTATTTATGATCCTCTTTGTACTGGCCTTCCACCACAAAACAGGTGATTTCAGATTCATCGAACTCTTCTCACTCCTCTCCTCTACTTCCCCTACACCAATACAGACGTCAGAGTTCTATACTCACAGCTTCCACTAGCACAAGTCTTTCCTTGCGAGTTGCCCATGTCTTGACGTCCACGTTGCAACATGGGTCTTACAAAGATCCTCGCGGTGCTTAATTTACTACTTCTTTACGGTACAGATCCTGGCCAATCAGATGGCGTTGAGTTAGATGACAAACCCCAAACCAAAGCTAATCAGTTAGTTCGTCACGCGACCACGACAAAGCCGACCCAGTGGGTACCAGAGAGATTGGCGATAAGTTGTAGGAGACAACCTCAAAGCTACTTACTTTTCTTTCCTGAAGACAGGAAATACATCTAAATGACCACTATATTCCGTGTTTCTCTCCCGATTAAGCGGTGAGACAAATTAGGACTGAGTTGTTAGTCCGATGTAGGGGAAACAACGTTGTATGCGAGTGACTAATAATGATCTAGACTTCCCGCTCGGCCTTGTAGCCCAAATGATCGATTAACTACACCTTTGCAAAAAAATGCTACCACGCGCCATTGCGGTCCTAGGTGTCAACAAATGCTGTCATAGCTCATGCGGTGTTGATCCACTAGGGAACTTGCAAAATTAATGTTCTTAGGAGCCTACTATTATATGAAAGTTCATCATGCCCAGACAGCAGTTCTCGCATCATTTCCTTCTGTCCCCTTTTTCTTCTGTTTGCCTTTCGCTGATTGACAATCAATGTAATCCTTGGGCCGTATCTTTTTCACCATTTTTTTTCTTTTTCTATCCCCTTTTGATTCCGTATTCTTCTTACTAGTTGGTTACAAATGGAGTGGTGCTGTCTGATGCGAATATTTACCGAAGACTTTCCTGAGACCCTCCAGGATCGTTTTCAACTGATTCATTATATCACTTATAGCTTGTTTTATTTCCCTGACTGTTGTTGCTCTGACATGAGGTCTTCCATGCCCAGAGACTCTTACATTTCCCGTTTCTTGAGGCCAATCCTTGCTAAATGTTCTCCCGACAGAATGGCAAGTAATTCGAAGGTGCTGCCTGTTTGACTCCTACCAACTGGGCCAATCCCTAACCAAATTAAACCAGCTTCTTTACACCTCAAACAACGATTTTGCCTCAGATGCAATCTTCAATCAGATGACCTCGTTTGCCAACAATAATCACTGGGGTGAGTCCCAGCACTCTCC